>JAPDVU010000003.1:122247032-122499532 GCA_026230045.1 Corynorhinus townsendii | reverse complement strand
CATATGTAATACTTTAAACAATAAATAATTAAAAATAAATAAATAAATCAGCAACATATATTTTCCCAAGAAACACATTTGTTTATATGGAGCTTCTATGGGGCACCAAGAAGAATATGTATGTAGTATAAAGGTGGGGAGAGAAAGATAGTTGTAAGGACTTTAGCAATTAAAGCTCCAAAGAAGGAGAATTTGGATGCTGTATATCTGCAATAGGCTGCAGCCAGGATGGTTTATTGTAAATATCAAATGCATATATCACTATGGGAATTGTTTCACTAATGAAACAGACCTAGAAAGCAGTCCAATGAAATCCTATATAATAAAAGCCTAATATGCAAATTGACTGCATGTCAGAATGACTGGTGGAATGACTGGTCACTATGATGCACACTGACCACTAGGGGGCAGATGCTCAACGCAGGAGCTGCCCCCAGCCAGCCAAGTTGAGTGCCAGCTGGTGCCTCCCTGATTGCCCTGCTGGTCACTCTGCAGATGGAGGTGACCTGCAGTGGCAGTGGGGGGCGGGGCTGGCAAGTGGGTTGCAGCAGGGGGCGGGGCTGATGAGTGGGCAGTGTCAGGCCAGCCAAGACGGGTGCCAGTGGGGCCCCCACGATTGCCCTGCCAGTTGCCCCACAGATTGACCCTGATCACTTGCCAGGCCTAGGGACCCTACCCTTGCATGAATTTTGTGTATCGGACCTCTAGTTTTAATATACAAATATACCAAATTGAACTTTGTTTACGTTATATATATATATTACATATATTTTACATTGGAGTGGATATGTTCTCTTTTTCAGGAACTTTTGATTTCTGTTTTGGGTTTGATATGTTAACCAGACAAAAATGTGACCTTTCCCCCCCATCCCCACCCATCCCAACTATTGTTTCAGGCAACAAGGGCAGCCATTACTCAACACTGCACGGACCTTGGAAATTCTTTGGGCAAGGAGAATGACATAGCCCTCATCATTGATGGCCACACCCTCAAGTATGCGCTCTCCTTTGAAGTCAGGAGGAGTTTCCTAGATTTGGCGCTCTCTTGCAAAGCTGTCATATGCTGCAGGTAGGCCTGCACCAGCTGTGGGATGTTCATATTCTGACCTGTCCCTGTCTTGTATCTGTAGAAAAGAGATCAATGCATGGGAATTCGAGGGGTACAGACTCATAAAAAAGGCAAAACCAAAATACGAATTTAACTGTCCATTCACAGATTTTGTGGAAGACAGTTAGTGGTTATTATTTTTGTTTTGTTTATAGTCTTCTGAGAAGATAAAAGAAGAGCCAGGGCCTCCAGTCATAGTCACACTGAGGGGTAAATTGGAAAAATTTCTGCCTCAAGCTGGTGTGGGAAGTCAGACAGGTCCTACTAACTACTTGGTTCCTTGGTTCTGGATGGCTGAGCTCAGCTTCCAAGACCTGTGGGATTTTGGTGCCTCTTTGCTGGTTTCCAGTGGGTATTTCTTTTTGGTCAACAAGGAGCATTGATTGGGTCCTTGCTCTGCTAATTTTTGTGTTACACTCCAACGAGAAGGCTTTGTTGGCTTTTCATGAAGTCTGAGAAGGTTTTTAGGTGGGAGCTGTTACATCCCACTGGCTACTGGTTATACAAGATACAGATCTGATAGAAATCTGAAAACCAGACAGAATTATAAAGAAAACTATTTGACAGCTGAGTGCACCACCCAGAAGTTCAGTAAACAGCCTGAAAGGAGAGAGGAAAGTCCTGACTCCTGAGAGAACTGTGTTTAGACAGCACCTGGTATAGGGTGTAATGCTCTGTGCACATCATCAGATTAGTAATCTCATTGGTGCCTGCTTATGTGTGGTGGCTACACACTTTTATACCTTTTTAAACATTATTTTCTATGATATTTTCTCAGAAGCCAGTTATCAGTATGCTTTTAACTTTCTCACTACATTAACGCTTTAAGCATGCCTTGTGTTATGGTTCTGACAAGGTTGCCTTAGAGTAACCAGTTGTCATGTTGACAAAATTGGCCTTGCTATATCTGCCTTAGAAGGTCCTGGTGTCATCATCTACCATGCCTCTTCTCTCTATCCATACTTCTCACCACACTGCTTGCCTGGGATGCCCAGTGAGTCAGAGAGCAAGTCCACTGCCTGGCTTCAGGACAGTGGTTGCTCCCAGGTCTCCTCACTGCCCTCACCCCCAGCCCAGGTTCCTGCATGTGACTGAAGAATCTGTTCTTATTTCCCCACAAATAAACCCTCACCCAGAACCCAGAACTGTCCATCTTCACATAATGATAGTTCTCTATCATTTTATTCTGCCATCTTGAGACCTTTCCTTAGTTAGAACATACTCCCTCCCTTTCCCCCTCCCCCCCCCCTACCAGGAGAGCTGAAGTGGTTGATGGGGGAGCCTCTGGGCAGAAGGAATGCTGCTCTTGAGTGGTGGTTGCAGGATGTTCAAGGGTAAGGAACAAATTCAAATGTGTTTGAAACAATGAACAAGAATGCTGTGCTGTCTTTGAGTGAGGAAACTTGTGCAATTCTGAGAGACTTGGGGTAGTGAGGGTGACAAGAGCATCTGGAAATGAAATACCAGGCTCCTGTTCTTATGATGACCTCCCTCCCTATTTTTAAACAACTTATTGAGATATAATTCACATACCATACAATTCACCCAAAGTATATAGTTCAATAGCTTTAGTATATTCAGAGTTTTGTAAACATCACTACAACCAATTTTAGGATATTTTAATCACCCCAAAAAGAAACCCCATCCATTATCAGTCAATCTTCATACTCCTCCACCCTTCAAACTCCCCTCCCCTAACTACTAAACAACCACTAATCTGCTTTCTTATCTCTATAGATTTACCTATTTGAGACTTGTATAAATGCAGTCGCATAAGACGTGGTCTGTTTCTTTTTTCTTTTTTATTGTAGTAAAATATATGGAACATAATATCTGTCATTTTTTAATTAAATTTATGGGGGTGACATTGGTTAATATCATCAAATAGGTGTCAGGTGTGGGTTTCTATGTTGTACTGTGTGCTCACCACACAAAGTCAAATCATCTTCCGTCATCTTAGCATAATGTTTTCAAGGTTCATTCAGGTTGTGGGATGTATCCATACTTCATTCCTTTTTATGCTGAATAATATTCCATTGTATGAATATATCACATGTTATTTATTCATTTTGATTAACATTTGGATTGTTTATAACTTTTGACTATTATGAATAATACTAGAGGCCCGGTGCATGAAATTCATGCACGGGTAGGGACTGTAGGCCTGGCTGGTGATCAGGGCTGATCAAGGCCTTCTGGCTGCCGACCAGGGCCTTTCTTCCCTGGCTGCTGGCTGAGGCCTTCCTTCATTCCGTGCCACCCACTGGTGGTCAGTGCACATCAGAGCAAGCGATTGAAATCCTGGTCTCCCGGTCGAACTCCCGAAGGGATACTTTGCATATTAGCCTTTTATATAAATACTAGAGGCCCAGAGCACAAAATTCGTGCATGGTTGGAGGGGGTGTGTCACTCAGCCCAGCTTGCACCCTCTCAAATCTGGGACCCCTTGAGGGATATCCCACTGTCCATTTAGGCCCAATGCCTGGGGGATGGGATCGGGCCTAAACGGGCAGTTGGACATCCCTCTCACAATCCAGGACTGCTGGCTCTCAACCACTTGCCTGCCTGTCTGCCTGATTGCCCCTAACTGCTTCTGCCTGCCAGGCTGATCACCCCCTAACCACTCCCCTGCCAGCCTGGTCACCCGTAAATGCCTTCCCCTGCAGGCCTGGTCCCCGCCAACTGCCCTCCCTTGCAGGCCTGGTCCCTCCCAACTGTCCTCCCCTGCTGGCTGTCTTGTGTCCACATGGGGGCGGCTATCTTTGACCACATGGGGCAGCCATCTTGTGTTGGAGTGATGGTCAATTTGCATATTACTCTTTTATTAGATAGGATAGATTGCTATGAAGATTCATGTACAGGTCTTTGTGTGGGCATATGTTTTCATTTCTATTAGGTATATACCTAGGAGAGGAAGTGCTGGATCAGTTGTAACTCTCTGTTTAACCATTTGAGGCAATGTTATGTTGATTCGCAAAGTGGCTACACCCTTTAATGTTCCCACCAGGTATGTGTGAGTGTTCCAGTTTCTCTATATCCATGTGAACACTTATTATTACCCATACTTTTAATTGGTTAGCCCAGTGGGTGTGTAATGATAGCTCACTGAGGCCTTCACAGAAGGCCTCATTTCCCTGATCGTTAATGATGTCGAGCACCTTTTCATGTGCTTATTAGTTGTATGTCTTCTTTGGAGAACTGTTTATTCAAGTCCTTTTCACATTTAAAAACTCACATTATTTTTTGATTTTGGGGTTGTAGAAGTTCCTTATATACTCCGGATACAAGTATCTAATTATATATATGATTTATAAATACAGGTGTCCCCAAAAAAATGTATACACACTTTAACAGCTGATAGCTCAATTTTCAAAATGAAGTGCATTTTAATAAGCATGGCCTTCATAATTATTCAATGTGTGTTTATACATTTTTTTGGACATCCTATATTTTCTCCCATTCAGTAGGTTGTATTTTCACTTTATTAATTGTATTATTTGTAGCAAAAAAGTCTTTTTAATTTAATAAATCTTTATTGTTCAGATTATTATAATTGTTCCTCTTTTTTCCTCCCATAGTTCCCCTCCACCTGATTCCCACCACACCCCTTTGCCCTTCCCCCTCCCCCGCACTGTCCTCATCTATAGGTGTATGATTTTTGTCCAGTCTCTTCCTGCACCCCCCACACCCTTTTCCCCCCTTTCTGTGCCCCTTATTCTATTATATTCACCAGTTATTATGTTCATCAGATTTTTTTTATTCACTTGAGTTTTAGATGCACTTGTTGATAGATATGTATTTGTTGTTCATAATTTTTATCTTTACCTTTTTATTCTTCTTCCTCTCTTAAAGAATACCTTTCAGCATTTCATATAATACTGGTTTGGTGGTGATAAATTCCTTTAGCTTTTTCTTATCTGTGAAGCTCTTTATCTGTCCTTCAATTCTGAATGATAGCTTTGCTGGGTAGATTAATCTTGGTTGTAGGTTCTTGCTATTCATCACTTTGAATATTTCTTGCCACTCCCATCTGGCCTGCATAGTTTCTGTTGAGAAATCAGCTGACAGTCATATGGGTGCTCCCTTGTAGGTAGCTAACTGTTTTTCTCTTGCTGCTTTTAACATTCTCTCTTTGTTTTTGTTCTTGGCATTTTAATTATGATGTGTCTTGGTGTGGTCCTCTTTGGATTCCTTTTGTTTTGGGTTCTGTGCACTTCCTGGACTTGTAAGTCTATTTCTTTTACCAGGTAGGGGAAATTTTCTGTCATTATTTCTTCAAATAGGTTTTCAGTATCTTGCTCTCTCTCTTCTTCTGGCATCCCCATAATTCAGATGTTGGTATGCTTGAGGTTGTCCCAGAGGCTCCTTATACTATCTTCATATTTTTTGATTCTTTTTTCTTTTTGCTTCTCTGGTTGAGTGTTTTTTGCTTCTTTATATTTCAACTCTTTGACTTGATTCTTGCGGTCCTCTAGTCTGCTGCTGGGTCTCTGTATAATATTTTTTATTTCAGTCAGTGTATGTTTAATTTCTAGTTGGTCCTTTTTCATATCCCTGAGGGTCTCATTAAATTTATAGGCCTTTTCTAGGAAATTCTTGAAAAACCTTATAACCGTGGTTTTGAACTCTATATCCAGTCGTTTGCTTTCCTCCATTTCTTTCATTTGTGATCTGTTTCTTTGTCTCTACATTTTCACTGCTTCCCTGAGTTGGTAGAGTAGCTTTGTGTGGTAGGTGTCCTCTAGGGCACAGTGGCTCAGCCTCCCCGGTTACCTGAGGTGGACACTCTTGGTATACCCCTTTGTGGACTGTGTGCTCAGCCTTGTTATAGTTAAGACTTGATTGTTGTTGGTATCACTGGAAGGAATTGACCTCCAGGCCAATTGGCTGTGTGGATCAGCTGTGTCTACACTGGGGACACTTCTGTGCTGGAGACACTCTTATGAGACAAGACTTGCAAAATTGCAAAAGCCTCTGTGCTCAGCTTGGATGGGGCGGAGTCTCAGGGCAGAGCAGGCAGCATTGGTTTCTTGTCAGCCCTGCCCTAATAGGCCCCTGTGTCTCAGTGTCCCATGGTAATCACTGCAAACACCTCTGAGAGAAAGCTGCCCTCAAGTTCCACCCACTGCCAGATAGCCCAGTTTCACCCTGAATGAGTCTGGGTCCCCAGAGTCTCTCCCGGAACTGGAGTTCAGTGCAATCGGGAGCTTTTGTCTCCCTCTGGCTTGAGAAAGCCAGCCATGTACTCAGTTGCCTGCCCTCACCGCCTGTGCACCTTGGTACCTCTGCCTTCTGCAGTTCCTCTGAGTCTCAGTGTGCTTTTCTCTTTCCTTCTAGTTGTAGAATTTCCACTCAGCCAGCCTTCCCATGGTTCTGGATGATGTCCATTTTGTCTTTTAGTTGTAGTTTTGAAATTGTTGTGCGAGGCAGCAGTTTAGGTGTTTACCTATGCCGCCATCTTGGTTTCTCCCGCAAAAAATATTTTAATTTTGAAATCCATTTAATAATTTTTTCTTTTGTCCCTTGTGTTTTGGTGTCATATCTAACAAGCTCTCTTGTATGAGCAACTGACTGGGCTTTCTTCCATGCCTCCATTTGGGCAGGTTAGACCAGGGACATGCAAATGGCAGAAAGAGTAGAAAGAGTGGTAGGGAGGTATTTTTTCTCATAATTTCCTCTTTATGTCTATGCTGGGAAGTTGCTGTGTAGGTGGTACCTGATTTCTGTGAAGGCCTCAGCCCTGGAGGTTGTTCCTGCCCCACCCATAGTGAGGACTCATGTAGAGAGTGATTCTTCCTGCCAACCACCATGTTGGTCAGGGGGCCTCTCTCTGACTTGTCGGTGAGTGGAGCAACAGCAGCAGAAACAACAAGAAACAACACAGAAAAGTCTGGTAAACTGTAAATCAAAGCAAATGTGCTTTAACCTCATGGTTTTTCAAAGGGAAATCAAAACAAGTCCGTTTGGACTCTCAGGGGAGAGCCGGGAATGCCTTCCAGGCTTGACATGTGCTTTTCTTGCCAGGTGCTTGATACTAAAGAAAAACATCTTTTCCCCCTTCTTACTTTGGCTACTTTGAATGTTTTGTGTGTCACATAAAGCTGTACACTTAAAGCCTTCATAGGAAGGGGTTCAAACTGGAATTGGCACAGAAAGAGGAAATTTCAAATTAAATACTGTTACTGTCTACAAAATAGAAGCACTAATTGATAGAAGGAATCCAGGAGAGCTCACTTCACTGCTCCAGGAGACATTTCTTGGCTGCTCTCACACTTAAGATTGAGAAAAATTAATACAAACTATTTTTTTTTAAAGCACTTGTATGCTTCAGATGTGCTTGCTATTTCTTTAGGATTTAAACTTAAGTTAAATTTAAAAGTCACTTCAAACATAAAGTTGACCTTAACTCTTACTGTTCATCTTTAAAATATAAGAGTTGTAAAAGTTACTCTTTTCTCTAATCATAAAAGAAAATAATTTACTTCAGAAAATAATTTTTCAGTGAAATCATGAAGCATTGTCTCCTGTCAGTATTGATTCAGAGACTGGTGAATGTGTAACATGGATACTTTTAACCTGAAACAATATTTTAGGCAGCAAAAAGAGAAAAAATGTAAGAAGTTGTTATATATTTTTCTGAGATTAGAGTGAAATAATTTTGCTAATTATACATTTTATGCCCAAATATTTTCCATGTGGTTAGGATTCTGGAAAGATCATAGTGTGGTCAGCAGAATAGTTCCCAGTTAGTACTCTCCTGCCATTGATTGCTCTATCTGGCCGGGACATTGGCACATTGTTTGACAAGGTATACTGTAAACAAGTTAGTCCAATAAGATTTTTATTGTGGGCTTGATATTTGCATTGTACATTCCTATGTGTCATGGGAGAATAGAGATGAGACATGGTCTTTGGCTTTTAAGAGCAAATAATGAAGAAGTGTATAGTATAGTATAGTATAGTATAGTATAGTATAGTATAGTATCTATACTAATAAAAGGGTAATATGCTAATTAGACCAGACATCTTCCAGATGTCCTTTGGACAAAGCCATGGTGCCGGGGCCAAGGCAGAGGCAGTTAGGGGCGATCAGGCCAGCAGGAGAGAGCAGTTAGGGCAGTGGTCGGCAAACTCATTAGTCAACAGAGCGTCAAACCATGGCTCACAAGCCGCACGTGGCTCACGAGCCACAGTTTGCCGACCACTAAGTTAGGGGGATCAGCCTGGCAGGGGAGAGCGGTTAGGGGTGATCAGGCTGGCAGGGGAGAGCAGTTAGGGGTATCGGGCTGGCAGGGGAGAGCAGTTAAGGGGCATCAGGCTGGCAGGGGAGAGCAGTTAGGGTGATCAGGCTGGCAGGGGAGAGCAGTTAGGGCTGATCAGGCTGGTAGGGGAGAGTAGTTAGGGTGATCAGGCTGACAGGGGAGAGCAGTTAGGGTGATCAGGCTGACAGGGGAGAGCAGTTTAGGGGTATCAGGCTGGCAGGGGAGAGCAGTTAGGGCTGATCAGGCTGGCAGGGGAGAGCAATTAGGGTGATCAGGCTGACAGGGGAGCAGTTAAGGGCATCAGGCAGGCAGGCAGAGTGGTTAGGGGTGATCAGGCAGGCAGGCAGGTGAGTGATTAGGAGCTAGTGGTCCCGGATTGTGAAAGGGATGTCCAACTGCTGGCAGTCAGACATCTCCTGAGGGGTCCCGGACTGAAGAGGGTGCAGGTCAGGCTGAGGGACCCCCCTCCCCATGCAGGGATTTTGTGCACCAGGCCTCTAGTCCTATATATTAAAAGCTTAGTATGCTAAGTGTCTGGTCATCCAGCTGGCAGTTCAACCAATCAAAGTGTAATATGCTAATGATACGCTAAGGCTGTTCAACCACTCGCTATGACATGCACTGACCACCAGGGGGCAGGCAGTTAACTGGTAGACCACTTGCTATGACATTCACTGACCACCAGGGAGCAGACAGTCGACCAGTCGATCAGTCGCTGTGATGTGCACTGATCACCAGGAGGGAGATGTTCCGACTGGTAGGTGAGCTTGCTGCTGGGTTCCCGTCGATCGGGACTGAGCAAGATGGGCCGACATGCCCTGGAGTCCTCCCGCGGTCTCTCCCTGACTGGCCAACCTCCCACGTCCCTTCTTGGCCCCAATCATGCACCACTGGGGTCCCTCAGCCTGGCCTGTGCCCTCTCACAATTCAGTTTCGGCTCAATCCTGCAGGCCAGGTTGAGGGACCCCACCGGTATATGAATTTGTGCACCAGGCCTCTGGTAGTATAAGATAGCACTTGCCTCTTCTCTACTTCTTTGCTTCTCATGTAGGCCCCAAACTCCTTGAATCAGGCCCTTAGTGAAGCTAGCAGAGCCAACTCTCCAATAACTTCCATCTTGCCATATGAAACAGACTCCCAGTTTCTTTCTTGATTCCTCCTCAGCATTTGGTATGATGGTTCCCCTTGGATTCTCCTATATTCCTGTGGCACATTTCCCTAATCATTTTGTTTTTTAAAAGGTTTTGTTTTTAACCCTGCAATATTCTCACTCCCTATCTTCTCCCTAGTGTATCCATTTATTTTTATGACTTTATCCATATTCTACACTAGTTATTCTAAACACCAGATTCATATTGGATCATCTGAGAACTTTATACAATTTTTCTCCACAAAAAGTTAAGCATAGAATTACCTTATGACCCAGTGATTCCACTCCTAGGTATACAACTAAGTATTAAAAACAAGTAATCACACAAATACTTGGATGTTTATAACAGTACTATTCCCATTATTCAAAAGGAAGAAACAACCCAAGTGTCCAATAGTAGATGAATGGATAAATAAAATGTATATTTACACAATGTAATATTATTCAGCCATGAAACATGAATGAAGCACTGCTACATGCTACAACATGGATGAACCTCATAAAGATACCTAGCAAAAGAAACCACTCACAAAAGACCACATATAATTTGATTATATTCAGATGAAATATTTAGAATAAGCAAATGTATACAGACAGAAAGCAGATTGGTAGTTACCAGGGGCTAAGAGGAAGAGGAACGGGGATCAACTGTTTAATGGTTATAGGATTTCCTTGTAAGGATGATGAAAATGTTTTGGAACTAGATAGAGGTGATGGTTGCACAACATGGTGATATACTAAGTGCCACTGAATTATTATGCTTTACAAGGGTTAATGGTATGTGAACTTTATCTTAAAAATGTAAACAAATGAATAAAAGAGTTTATCCATTTAGATGAAAAGGTTGTTGAATGAAATGGAATGTTAATGAAAGTTTTACTCATCTGAATGAAATCTTTGTTGAAAGAAAACAAACAGAAAGGATTCTGATTCCCAAGCCTAGAACAATTAATTCAGAACTCTAGGAATTTCAGAAACTCCTTTCTTAAGTCTCATGGTTAGTCAGGGTTGAAAATGGATGACTTCTCCAGTCCAGCATGATCCCTTTCTTGAGCCTGCAGATCTATAGATCCATCTACTTTTGGCACTTTTTCACACTGGCATTCTTTGTGGACCTTAAATTCAAAATGTGTAAATTGAGTTAGTCACAGTCCTCCTGTCTGCATCTCCTCACTCCTCTGGTCTTCCCCACTGGTCTTGAGTTTACTGTTTTGGTTGACAGACTGTACCACTCTCCTTTGAGTCACCAGAGCCTGTTGATAGTATACTCGGTATGGTTTTAGGAACTTTTAGAAAGACCAAATCATATAAGCAAGTTCTATAGAGGTCAGAAATTGCAGTCCTTAATGTGTTGATCCTTGATAAACATTGTCTTTGTTTGTATAAATGAGGAAATAAGGGCCTCAAAAAATTACATCATCTTGCCCAAGGCTCTAGCTAGTGATGGACAGTGATGGACGTGCTAGCATTTTATCCTGAATCTGAATATCAGGGTTCTTAAATCACATAGGTGACTACATCAACTAAGGCATAGTCATATGTCTATTATTGTTAATACTTGCAGCTTCTAACAAAAGCTTTTGCTTTTAACCTCCTTTTTTAACTGTAGAATTTGTAGAAACCTCATTAGCATAGAGTCTTGCAGGATGTCATTCTCAAAGGGATGAGTCATGTAGAAAATGTGTAAATCACTTTCAATATATTCAAGAAAGAACTCTCTGTTCTCTTTCCCTGTTTCCTTTTCTTAAAACTATTGTCTTTTGTATTTTCTTATTTTTACTTTTTCTTTGAAGCTATTTTTTTCAAAACAGAGATACATTTTGTAAGCTCAGATTCAGTGGGAAAGGT
Source organism: Corynorhinus townsendii (assembly GCA_026230045.1). Classification (NCBI taxonomy): domain Eukaryota; kingdom Metazoa; phylum Chordata; class Mammalia; order Chiroptera; family Vespertilionidae; genus Corynorhinus; species Corynorhinus townsendii. The sequence continues at coordinate 122,488,164 of JAPDVU010000003.1, read as the reverse complement.
GGGAAGGAATGTTGACCTCTTTAGAACTTCCAAAAATGTTAAAAGTTAGTGCATATTATCAGGAAAAGAGTCATGAAGGAATCATCAGGGTCCTCCCTCAGAGGAAGCTGGTGGATGGCCTCTCCACACCTCCCTGCAAACACAGGGAATGCTCATGGCCCCCAGTGTGGCCACATTGGCAGACATGATTTATGGCTTTATGTCCCTGGGCAGGAGATGGAGTGAAAGGAAAACACCACAGCAAGGATTTCCACTGGATGTGCAAATTAAGGGCTTCAGAAGATATGATTTATTTTTTTGGATGTATTTAAACTTCTGTCCTTTGGGATAGATTCAAAGGTAAACATGTGTAAACCTACTGTGGTGCCATAGAAATAAAGACAGTCAAGAGAAGAAGGCAGAGGGGGCACGATGAATTTTTCTAAAAACTTTTTGGGTTTATTTTGTAACTCAAAGAGTGATTTATATTTCTTGTAGAGAAGTTAGGAAATGCAGATAAGCAACAGGAAAGAAGACAGCATTCACAATCCCACTGGTTAGAGTTTATCGCTCACTGTTAACAATTGGTGCTTAAATCTAGATTTCTTTCAGTTCAAATATATATTGGAGTAGGGTTAGACTGTTAAAATATGTGAAGTGAAAAGGTTATAAACAGTTGCTATGTCAAATAGTAAGATAAAATGTGTTTTTTTAAAGCTTAATAGTGTTCTGTTATGTAAAAACATAATTAGTTTAACATTCCTAGTTGTTGGATATTCAGGTTAACAAGTTATTATTATTATTATTATTATTATTATTATTATAAAGATCACTATGATTTTTATAGCTAAATATTTGCAAAAACACTTGACTAATTTCCATAAAGTAATAATAGATTCAACAGTAAGCAACATAGAAATTTGCAAAAAGGGTTTTGCCCTTCACTTAAGGAGGTGGTTGTTTGACTTAGAATGAGAGAGATTGCCAGTAGCTCGCTTCCTGCTGGGACAAATGTATTCTCCTCTAGTTAGTAATAATAGCCTTACCAAGAAAAGGGAGCAGTTAAGAGATTAATTTGTAGCAGGATAGTTACATGAGCAGAATCTAAAAGGAAATCAACATAGATTGAACAAAATTGCCTAGCATTTTAACACACAGGCCATATATCCTTCCCATAGCTAGTTCAATCTTTTACCCATTTTGTGGACTCTGTTAAGCCTATGACTATATCCCCAAACCTGTACATCTGTCCTACCTTTACACTACTTTGTATAGAAAAGAACTGAGGTCCTTTTAAGTTACTGAGGCATAATAAACACTAATAGGAAATCTCAGAGCATTATTCATTTTGTGTGTGGTATCTTGCAGCCTGTAACTACATACAAGAATTATATCAAAACAGAGTTCCGACACACTAATTAGAATTGTACCACGGATCATGTTTTAGTTGGCCTCCACATTGGTAGGGGTCCAATCATACATACACTTGCAAAAATAAAACTTTTCTTTAGTTTCTTTCATGATGTGATTTCTCAACATCGTACATGTTTAGTTATAAGTCAGCTTCTTCCTTTGACATTTTATTCCAGAGAGTATTATTAACTTGTCAAGGTGTAAGCCTATCCTTGGGTTGTTTGTACTATGGCTTAGCATGGGTTTGCTCATTTGTTGATTAAATGCAATTAATGTAGAATCCATTTTTAGATAGGTTTTTGTTTGTTTGTTTGTTTAGCTTTAAAATGAATGATATCATTTGAAAGATTACTAGTACAGCAATTGTATTTGTTCCTAACGGGCCTTATTGTTACTCTCAGATAGTAGATGATTGTGCTCATACATAAGCGTTCTTCAGTACCATGTTGAATAAAAGCAATTTAAAAAATGTTCTGTCATCCACATGTTTTACCCATACTTCTCTAGGATGAAAATTAGATTGATACAGATTTTGTAGCATATAAAAAATAGCTTATGTTAACCATTGTAAAGGCTGGCATATTGGAGACTTGGGAGTATTAATCCGAAGTAGGAGATGGAATACAATAATACATTTGATTAAACTTTTTTAAATCAAAGCTAATTTTGATGATGACTGATGTTTAGAGATGAAGGACTATTTTCATCTTAAATAACTACTGTCAAAAATAATTTATATGAATCACTCTACAATATCAACTTTTTATTAGGGATTTCTGTTTCCCCTCCAGCTAAAAGTTATATATTATCACTGTTTATATGTAAAACTCCTTCAGGTGAGAAATAGAAAAATAAATTTACCTATCAACTTTGTTTTAAACTAGCAAAATAATTTTGTAGGGAGGTATAGTACATGTGATAAGATGTAGGCGGATATTTTAGTATAAGACTGAGAATACAAGAAACTCTTCTTTAAGAAAATCTGACTTATATATGTGGAATATAGTCAATAATATTGTAATGACTATGTATGGTGTCAGATGGGTACTGACCTTATTGGGGAGATCACGTGGTAAGGTGTATAAATGTCTAATTACTATACTGTACACCTAGAACTAATGCAATGCGGTATGTCAACTGTAATAATAACATAACATTTTAAAAGAAAATAACAAAGGATATCTGCTGTAAGTAATCAAAAGTAAAAGATGGCACTTATGGCATGATAACATGATGGGAAAATCTAGTAGGAGGGCATTTAATTGTAGGGTTTGTTCTATAATAATATGCTATGTAATTGGGAATGAGTCTCTGGAAATTTTGGGGTTCTGGTTATAAAATTTGTGTTATATCACTTTTTATTTTTTTAGCAGAACTGTCCTCTGAACAGTTCTCAAAAGTGGTTTATGTGGTAGCAGTTCCTTTCTGTTGATGATCTCCACACCAGTGTGTCTGTGCAGAAGCTCAGATACAGAATGGATAGTGGAGGTACCGAGGCACTTTCCTCTTTTTGGCAGTAGTCTAAGATTTATGATAGCAGGGTCTGTGTGATCTTACATCCATTCACTCTTCTGCTTTCAACACTTTGGGACCCATATGAGATGCCAGAAGAGCTCATGGACATCTCACTAAAGGTTTTTTTCCCTGTGTTTTTTCCTTTCCCGCTTTTGTACATGATTAATTCATTGGTATATGTCATTTTTGACAATCTTGCTTACCAAATGAAACAGGGTGATGTTAGGTCAAATTGTGGTTCAAAATTCTGAAGTACAAGCTCATAATATTTGGCATCTTTCCTACTAGAAAAACAAATCAGAAAGAAAAGAATCAAGAATAGAGCCTAATTAAACATGTGGAATATGTCATGAATATTTACGTCCTTGTGTCTTGCCTTGTGATAGTATTTGTACTTAAGTGCTTTTATTTCATTGTCCTGTGAAGTATTTCAGAATGTGCTTCATTAATACAATAAAGTGTCATGTTAACTTTGATTAGGCAAGAATTCCACTTCTCCCGACAACATTGACTTCTTTCTGATTGAGGCTCTGCAAAGTAGCTCTTACATTAATTGGTCCCAAAGAAAATTATGTTTTCCATTTTTCTGTCTATACATCTGATACTTTTCCTCATTTATCATCTAAATTATTGATGCTTTCCCTTTCCTGATTTTCATAGGCAATATTGCTACTTTGACTCTGAAAACCATAACAACTGTTCTGCCCTGGAAGCTTCACTGTCCCCTACTTTGAACAAGAAGCACCAGGGTCCCAATTAGCAATTATGTGGACTGTAGCCTTCTCCATTTTGTTTTGTTTTTCCCCAAAGCTTTATTGAGTAGTCAAAAACTGCACATAATTAATGTATACAATTTGGTGATTTTGGACATCCTATCTAATAAATGAGAAATATGCAAATTGACCTTCACTCCAACATAAGATGGCCACCTCCATGTAGTCAAAAATGGCTGTCCCATGTGGACACAAGATGGCCGGCAGAGGAGGGCAGTTGGGAGGGACCAGGCCTGCAAGAGAGGGCAGTTAGGGGGGACCAGGCCTGCAGGGGAGGGCAGTTGGGGGTGATCAGGCCTGCAGGGGTGGGCAGTTTTGGGAGGGCCATGCCTGCAGGGGAGGGCAGTTAGGCATCGATCAGGCTGGCAGGGGAGTGGTTAGGGGGTGATCAGGCTGGCAGGCAGAAGTGGTTAGGGGCAATCAGGTAGGTAGGCAGGCAAGTGGTTGGGAACCAGCAGTCCTGGATTGTGAGAGGGATGTCCGACTGCCATCCAGTGGGATCAGGCCTAAACGGGCAGTTGGACATCGCTTGAGGGGTCCCAGATTAGAGAGGGTGCAGTTTGGGCTGAGGGACACACACCCCCCCCCATGCACAAATTTCGTGCACTGGGCCTCTGGTATGTGTATAATCATGTTACCATCAACACAATCAAGGTAATAAACATACCCATCACCTCCAAAAGTTTTCTTGTGTGCTTTTGGTTTTTCTTTTCTTTTCTTTCTTTTCTTTCTTTTTCTTTCTTTTCTTTCTTTTTTTTTTTTTTTGGTATAGTAAGAACATTTAACATGAGATCTACCCTCTTCACAAATTTTTTAGTGTGTTGTACTTCATTGCCAGCTACAGACACTGTGCTGTACAGCATGTCTCTGGACGCCTTTTATAACCATACATTCACACCCATTGAACAACAACTCCCCTTTTACTCTTTCCTCATCCCTCTGTAACCACCATTCTGTTGTCTAATTCTGACTGTTTCAGATGCCTTGTAAAGAGGACTCATGCATTGTTGGTCTATCTGTGACTGACTTATCTTCCTCGTCCATTGATATTATCCAATGGTAGGAAGGCTTCTCTGCTGAAAGTCTCTCTGATTCAGTTTCTTACTTGCTTAACTTTAGAGAGGAGACAGAAGAAAAGTGAGAAGTATTCAAGTGTTTAGTTTCTCAGAGTTCTTGATATTATATTTAGTCCCACTTAGGGCTACAGGTAAATTGTCAACAGGAGAAATGTCAGATTGATGACACTAACTTAAGTTGCCAAATCTTGGAAACCTGGCCTTGGTTTGAGTTTTATGATTGGCAATGTCTAAGCTTTATTACTACTGTCATCTGCAGAGCTTTGCTGGGTCAGCAGAGACTGCAAGCTTCTGCTGAAAGATTTGGTTTCTGTTGTTTCTGGTTAATCAGCTAACTGAGCTCTGTTAGAGTTCCCGGGATGAACTGTCCCCAGTGGCTTAGTTCCTTTCAGGCCAGCAGATGAGAAAGAGACAGACAGACAGACACTCTCTCCCCTACCATCCCATCAAAATCTTGACACCTGGGTTATCCGAGAAAAACAGAGCAAGCATTTTTCTCTTACTAAGCAATTATTCATAGTGGTGTCCTTTCCCCACTTGTATATACCAGTCATTAAAGACCAAAGTAAATATACCAGCTTGAAGATAATTCTTAAACAAATATACAAGTGCCAAGTTAAAACCATCTGTCAATCGTTTGTGCATTTTTTTTCTTGCTTTTATTTGTTTTAATGGAAAGGTGTTGTTTGAAAATATTAGAGCCTGAGAAATTGGGACTCCTTTGGTATCACAATATTTTGTCTATTTACAGACAATTGGACCTTAAGTTCTTATTTTCTCTTTATAAAATCATGATGAATATATATTGAAATATTTTCCTGAAACAGAAAATAACAACAGTAAGGGAACATATGCTTATTTGTAGGTAACTTCACATGTGAGTATCAATGTATGTTCAATGTCTTTTCAAACCCTGATGCTTCACATCAAAATATGAATTTTGAATTACCAAATCTGGGAAAAATACAAGATTAATATAGAAGGCAGTGAAAGCTTCTGTAAAAAGGGAAAATATAAATGTTGAATGATGTTAATTTACTTTAATGAGATTTGGGATCTGAATTTATATTCCTATATAGCCATAATTGTATATTAACTCATGTAAGTATAAACATAGCTACTTAAGAATAATAAATAATGAGTGCATTGGGGCTGGTACCAACATTTCATGAAGTTTTAAAATATTTATAATCAGAGAGGTTAAAGAAATAGGTAGGAGTTGGCTGTGGTCCTATTTGTGTTTCCTTTATTTGAAAATTGCTGTCAAGAGTTTTCAATGTGGTTCCATTGTCCGGTGTCTGGTGGATCTGATTTTTTTGGATTAAGTGTCACATGTATTTAGATAATTATGTAGAGAAAAAGAGGACTTTTAAATATCTTTTGAGATATACTTTTTCTGATATTATGTATTTCTGTGGAATAAATTGGTGTCACTGTGACTGAGCAGATAACTGATTCACTACCAGTCAGTTCGCAAGACTGCCCAGCTCTTCACTGTGGCCCAGGCAAGCAAGTGTCCACTGATTAAGGTTGATGAATACTAGTACACAGAATTGGTCCAACTTTGCCTGCCAGAGGGCTCAATATGTGGGAAGGCCCAGATCTGACACATGGTAACACAATTCACAATGAGGGGTGCTCTAAAAGTCAAGTCTAGGAAGATGAGGCAGCATAGTGAGCTCCAAGAAGTGGCTATCTGGTGAGAAATACTAGTGATAATGACACTAATACTCAGATTATCACTATGTCTAGACCCCCGTAAGCACTTAACAACTGCTGCCTCTGAGAATCCTTAAGCAGTCCTGGAGAGAGGAGACCTATTTATCCTTATTTTATAGTGGAGAGAGCTGAGGCACAGAGGGCTGAAGACATTCCCGAGGGCCTGTAGCTTGACCTGGCAGATGGGAGGTTTGAACCCTGCAGTCTAACTCCAGGAGTCTGTGAAGAAAGATTTTAATGATCATGGTGAGGAGCTGAAGTGTTCTGAGCAGAATGGATTAAGAATTTGCATTGTTTAGGAGGAGACAACAATCTGATTGTCATATTAGAATAACTATGAAAGGTGTGAGGTCCCTGTAGACTTCAATTTAGCTAGAATGAGGACCTCTACCAGGGTGGTGGCAGCCTGAGCTTGACACATAGTAGGAATTCAAATCAGCTATTGGATAGAATTTCAGATTCTCTGTGATGGACCCTGGTCGAGATTCATAGTCTTTAAGGAGTTAAGCCAGTAACTCTTACTAGTAGTGACTAAGTGTAGTTGGGGTTGATAGGATAGGGGAGACTGCCTGTAAGATAGGCCATGTCTGAGAGGACACTGGAGGGAGGGATCAATTTCCAGAATTGAAGTGCTAGTGTAGGTGGGTGTCCCCTGAGTCCAGGTCTAGTGTAGGCAGATGTCCCCTGTGTCTAGACTTCCCCAGTGACAACCTGTCATTCTGTCTGAAGCTATAGAAAATGCCTCCTTGTTTAGTTTATAACTAGCATTTATGGCATGCCACTTTTGATTAGTCACTATAGTTTGTACTGCTGTAGAGTGAAAAAAAAGAAAGACTGAAGCATACATACAGTCTCCCTTAGCCTACATTCTGGTGAAAAAAAAAATACCTAAACATAACGACCTTAGAAAATATACTAGTACAAATCAACACATGAAAATGAGACTGATTGAAAATTAATTCTCAGAAGGTTGCAAGCCCCAGTTCTTACTTTTGGAGTGGGTCTAATCAGAAGTTTTCTAAAGCAAGTGAGTTTTGCTCGCATCTTGTAGAAAGGGATGGATGCTTTTAAACGGGGTGAGGCATATACCTTGCTGTTACATGACCCAGGCTGGATCTGAGAAGGGCAAGACTTTAGAAGGAATATGCATCACAGTTGAATAGATCTAGGACACCAGATGAAGTGTCCTTGTCATCTTCATTCATAGGACAAATTCGTTACCCATATTTTCTGCTGGAGGAAATGTGAATGCTTTGTAGTTGATTTTTAGGAGGCACTGTTCCTTCTCTGTATACATTTTCTTGATGTATGAAGTAATATCTATAAGCAGACATTCCAAATATGTGCTCTCCTGTATCAACTTGTTTTGCTTCAATCAGATGTATTTACCTGGCTTCTGTTTGACTTTAGGTTTGTGAGCCAGGGTTGTTGGAGCAGTTACCCCATTAGATAAGATTCTTGAACTCCTCTCAGTTTGCACAGAGCCGTGAGGGCCTTCACCTTAAAGGTGTTGAGATTATCTTTATTGGTTAGTGCTGGGGCCAGGAGCACTAGCCTTGTAGGAAATCTCTCTTCCTAGGCACACACTCAGGACAAGGAAAAATGTTGAGGAAAGTAAAGGAAAATAAAGCATTTCCCCCATAACTCAGTCTCTCTGTTAAAGTGACTGAGACGCAGGACTTTGTGTGAGGCCAAACCTTGCTAAGGGTAAGGCCTATTCAGACTAGGGTCCGAATCCTACCTGTAGCAAGGCCAGTCCTGTGTGTTTGCTGAAACTCTATGGACTCAAAGGGACTAGCTGATACATGAAAAGGATCTAAGTGACTCTCCTAGTGAGAAGGCTAAAAGGCTAATTCCTGATATTTGGGGGATAGCAATCTGAATCTGTGCCAGCAATCTAATGTATATTCTTGATAACCTATAATTAAGTCATTGCCCCTTTCTCCACAAACTGGTCTTGCCAGACCTGTTACCTAAATGCTCACATTTTACAAAGGCCATAAAGCTATGAACAAGACACAATCCCAGAGGGGGATTATCAGCACCTGCTCCAGGCCAGGTCTTTAGGTATGGTCTCAAGACCCCCAACACCTGGGGCTTTTCGCAAAGCCCATGAAAGATCCAGAAGTATAATCTATATTTGGGGGACAAAGACACCAAAAGGGGATAAAAGAGGGGCTTCCACCATATTGGTTTGCTCAGAATTTGATAGGCAACCTCCTCTGACTCTGCCGGTGTAATAAAGCTGTGTCACTCCATTTCTCTAAGCATTGCTTGGTTTTTCTCTGGTCTTCTATAACATCTGGTTCACTGACCAAGAAGCCAAACCTTGCTGGTCTTTTTGGCCTCCGGTGAGTGGACCGGGTTTGGGGCCTGGGGATGTGGGATAGACCTCTGGGAGGCGCACCCTGCTGATTTCAGCAGAATTGAACCCGGGGACTCCAGGTGCTCCTGGACCTCAGCCTAGGACCTGGCTGGCATCTGGAGAAAGTGGACGGACACCTCTGGACCTGTTGACAGAAACAGTATGGTAGGGGCTCCATGCAGTTAGGCCCACTCTGAGAGAGTGGAAGGGGAGCTTGATCACCTCCCAGGAAGTCATACAACTTCATTAGGTAAATTAGTCAGGAATCAGGTGGACTGTTTAACCTCTGAGTGAATGTCTGGTGAAAGTGTGTGAGTGCAGAAGGAGAGGGCTTACGCTTTCCTGTCCATTGTGTGGCTCCACGACCTCAGTTATGGAGTCCAAGTGGGCCCTTACCTGCAGTTCTGTGATTTGTCATAAGGCATAATGGTGACTCACCCCCACTCGGAGGTGACCAGGCCTGGGGTTTATATGGGTGCACCTTTCTTTCTCCAGTCTTCTATAATACTAGTGCTTTGCCCAAGGTCAAAGACATAGTGAAAGGAGATCTGATATTGTTGCCAACTTAATTATGTCCTCCCAAATTCATATATTGAAGCCCTAATCCCTAATGTGAATGTCTTCAGAAATGTAGCCTATAGGTGGTAATTAAGATAAAATGAGGTCGTAAGGATGGGGCCTGATCCAATAGGTTAGTGTCCTTATAGTAAGAGACACCAGAGAACTCTTTACCTTGTGAGCACCATCTGCAAGCCAAGAAGGAGGCTCTCACCTGAAACCAGATTGGCTGGCACTTGATCTGGATTTCCATCCTCCAGAACTATGAAAAAATACATTTCTATTGTTTGAGCTGTTCAATCTGTCTTACTTTGTATGCCTGCCTGAGCTGACTAAGCTTAGATTTCCATACTGCCCAAGCTGATTAATAGAAGCTTAGATTTCCATACTGCCCAAGCTGATTAATAGAATCCTCACTGTAGCTATTTCAATCAGCTGGAGTTGCCTTAATCAGTTCTGTGTTTGTGTATGTAAACAGATTTGAAAGAAGGGGGTGAATGATGGTTGGGAGCATTGCATGAGTAGGAGATGATATTTTTAAAAATGTGTTCTTACAAAATAAACTCGGGAATGCTTTGTATTTGAAATCATTCCTTTTCAACAAAGTATAAGTTATTTCACCTGTTAAAAGCAAAAGTAAGGACTATTTTCATGGAACTAAAAATTCAATATTATAAAGTTATCCTAAGATTAACTTAATGTTTTATGTCTTTAAGGTAAATTTAGCAACTTAATCCCTAAAAATATAGATGTGATCATTGTACAGAATTCATTCCTTGCCCCAAATTATGTTTGTTTGTCTTTTACTAAATTCCAAGCTTTGTTAGTTCATCCCATAGTTCAGTTTTGAAGTAAGTTTAAAAAGCAGAAGTTGCTTTTTCTCTTTACAACTCAAAAGGCATTTTTACAACTCTATGAACAATTTTATCATTCTCACTAAGTGTGCTGTTTTTGATAGGACTAAGAGGCATGCTTTATTGGGTTAGAAATTTTCACCAGTTTATATGCATATCTTTATGTACATATGAAAGGATATTGATTTTGAACAAATTTATAAGAGCCCACTTTTCAAAATCCTGAAGGTAATCAGTATTATTTTGAGGGCTTTAGCTTTCATGTAGACCTTCTGTGGAAAAATAAAAAAACACCTCATTGCCCTGAACTGAGATTCTCAGTCAAGATTCTAGAAAACCCAACCTGTAGTTGTTAGTGAATCGTGAATTTTTCCAGTTTATACCTTAGTGCATTTTTGTGTGTGGCTCTTCCAGCATATTTAAAGATCTCAGTATTATTTCAAATGTAGGTCATGTCATGTTTCTTGAGATGAAAATCCAAATGAAATTTATCTATATACATGCTGAATGAATTAAAGGGGTTCCAAAATGTTTCCTGCCAACTCCTCCCTGGGGTTCCTGGTCTGTTCTGGGGACCTGTCGGTACCATGGGGAACAAACAGATCAGCACGGCCCTCTCTATTTGGGGCTCCCCATCTAGAGGAAGAGCTGGACGGTGAAAATGATGTGGCTTGTACAATTATGAATTACTATTTAATCCTTGTATTTCGATATATAGATGCTTTTGATCTTATGTAATTGAATTCTTAAATATCCTGGCTTCTCTAAAGCTGTAGGGAGATGTAGATTTCCATGGCTACCCTTACTGATCAGCTTTGATTAGCCCAGAGTGTGGTTAAAAGACAAGCTCCATCCTCTGCTAAAAACTGAGTGCTTCTCATCTCTAAGTAAAATGAAATGGGCTTAGTGGGCTACTGCTCCCCCTTGCTTACCATGCTGGCCACATTGGACTCCTTTCTGCTCCGCGGGCTCTCTGGGCAAGAGCAGGCTGTGAACCTAGGACCATTATTGGATGGATCTGTCCCTTTCCTGTAAACCTCTTACCCCAGATACCACCTAGCAAATGTGCTCACTTGATTCAGGGCTCTGCTCAAAATAGTAACTTGTCAGTGAGGCTGTCCTTGAATACATGGCTAAACTAGTGCCCCTTGCTCTTTCCTTAGCTTTATTTTACTTGGCAGCCCTTATCTCTACCTCACATACTATACTTTTGTTTTAATTATTAATAATCTGTCTCCACCCAACAGAGTATAAGTTCTATTAAAGCAGGCGTTTTTGTCTATTTTGTCCTCTGCTCCATCGTCAGCACTTAAAACAATGTCAGCACATAGTGAGGGCTCAATAAATGTTTGTGAATAGTGTGTTGCCCTCCCTAAACCTTTATTTTCTTAGACATAGCCAATTCCTTTTTCATGACAGTTACTGAAGTTATGCTGAGACCACTTATGACATAACAATGGAAACAAAAATGTTAATAGTATCAGAGTCAACTCTTTTCTCCTTTCATTATGTTTCCAATTCAGGGGCATCTGCTTAGCTGCTATTATCTGTGTGTTCTGGGCTATTTACAAGTAGGAAATTAATACCCGTGTAAGATAAAAGTCCTTGGAAGAATCAGAAAGTCTCTGTCTCTGAGTTGGCATGTCATTTTGAGTGCAGAGTGCTCATCAGATCTCCACTTGAATACTAGAAATAGAAAAGGGAAAACACACACACACACACATTGAGTGGAAATTTAGGTAAATGCTTCCTTTGAAAGTTACATACCTTATTATTATTTTTTTTTGTTTGTTCTCATTCTCATGCCCCTTCCCTAGGGTGACTGGCTTTATTTACAGCTAATATTATTGAATATTATAAAATCAGTCTATCAAGCTAGTGTTTATTGAGCAACTAATGTGTGTATGTGTTGTTTTGAAGAGAGTGATGCAAGATTGAGACTGGAGAAGCAAGTTAAGGCCAGATCACATAGATCTGTAAAATGTGTTGGAATTTGGACTTGGCCTTTAGCGTAATGTTAAACCTTTGAAATTTTTTAACTAAGGAATGATGTGATCAGATATGTACCTTTTAATATATATATTTATATACTTTTTTATCTTAGAGAGGAAGGAAGAGGGAGGGAGAGATAGAAACATCAATGATGAGAGAGAATCATGGATCAGCTGCTTTCTGCATGCCCCCAACTGGGGATCAAGCCTGCAACCTGGCATATGTTCTTGACCGGAATCAAACCTAGGACCGTTCAGTCCACAGGCCAATGCTCTATCCACTGAGCCAAACTGGCTAGGGCCAGATATGTATTTTAATAACTGCTTTATCTCATATAATAAAAGCATAATATGCAAATCAACCAAGCTGTGGAACGACCGATCGTTATGACATGCACTGACCACCAGGGGGCAGATGCTCAACACTGGAGCTGCCCCCTGGTGGTCAGTGCACTCCCATGGGGGTAACGCCACTCAGCCAGAAGCCGGGCTCACGGCTGGCGAGTGCAGCAGCGGTGGCAGGAGCCTTTTCCGCCTCTGCTGCAGGCAGGCAGTAAGGAGCGAGGGGTCCCAGACTGTGAGAGCCCTGGACTGTGAAAGGGATGTCTGACTGACAGCTTATGCCTGATCCCTAAGGGGGATCGGGTCTAAGCCGGCAGGCAGACATTCCCCAAGGAGTTTCAGACTGCGAGAGGGCACAGGCCGGATTGAGGGACACCCCCTCCAGTGCACGAATATCATGCACCAGGCCTCTAGTTGAGATGTAATTCACAGACCATATAATTTACACATTTGACATGTACAATTCAATCATTTTTAGTATATTGACAGATACTGTTCACAGTGCAACTGTCACCATAGCCCATTTTAGAACATTTTCATCACCCACCTACCACCTCAAAAGCCCTGCACTCATTAGTTACTCCCAAATTTCCCTACCTCCCCAGCCCCAGGCAACAACTAATCTACTTTCTGTCTCTGTGGAGTTGCCTATTCTGAGCATCCACATAAATGGAATTAGACAATATGTGGTCTTCTGTGACTGGCTTATTTAACTTATATTTTCAAGGATCATCCATGTGTGCATTTCACTTCTTTGTATTGCTGAATAATGTTCCATTATATGGGTGTAACACATACTGTTTGCCCGTTCATTGGTTGGTGGACATTTGGGTTGTTTTCACCCTTTGACTGTTATGAATACCTAGTGGCTCAGTGCATGGATTCATGCACATTGAAAGGAAATCAGGAGCCCGCGTCCCTGTGCCCGGGGAGTTTCCACTTTCCTGTGAGCCACTGGAAAGTTGCATGGGGATCTGTCCTGAAAAAAACATTTCCAAATGTCTCTTCTGCAGCCAGGGTCATGCCTTGCTGGCCGGGAGGTCCCCAGTGGATGCCTTGGGCTGTGCTGGATGCTTTCCACCACTCGGAGCTGGATAAGAGATGCTCCAAGGTGAACAATACAAAGTTGGGGATTTTGGGGTGTGGGGGTGCTCTGTTGCCCATGCCCCCACCCTTCAGATCCATCTCTCTTTGACTTTTACCCCAATTGTCAGTCGCCACCTTGTGGCCACTGTTATATTGCTGCCTTCTTCTGTAGCTCCCCTGCAATCGGTAAAGGATTTGATCTCCATGCCCAAGGCAGAGTTCCAGGAGCCCAGTGGTGATACCAAACTTGTCCTGGTTACTCCGAGTGTCCGTGGCTTCAGCTCTTCTATGGAGATTGTAACTGCAGGCTTATGGGGTATGAGGGATGTAGCAGTGTGCTAAAAGGCAGGTGGCCAGGGAGGAGCCCAAGCCAGCGCCAGACATGTCGCGGCTCCCCCTCATCCAGGCCCCACTGCACCTGCTGCTGCCCCCACTCTTGAGCTTGGCTTTTGGCTGAGTGGTACTCCTGCTGTGGGAGTGCACTGACCACCAGGGGCAGCTCCTGCATTGAGTATCTGCCCCCTGGTGGGCAGTGCACGTCATAGTGCCTGGTCGGTTGGTCATTTAGTCATAATGGTCACTTAGGCTTTTACATATTTAGTTGCTTCTATCAACATTAATGTACAAGTTTTTGTAAGGATGTATGTTTCAGTACCTAACAGTGGAATTGCTGGGTCATATGGTTATTCTGTGTTTACTAGTAATCTTTCGAGGAGCTGCCAGCCTGTGTTCTAGAGTGATTATACTGTATAGCCATCTAAGTGGGTGTGAAGTGGTATTTCACTGTGGTTCTAATTTGTATTTCTCTCATGACTAATGATGTTTAAGATTTTTTAAATGAGTGTGTTGGCCATTTCTATATTTTTCCTGAGAAATTTGTATTCAATTTTTTGCTCATTTTTTAGTTGGATTGTCTTTTTATTATAGAAATAGGAGCCCAGTGTGCGATTTGAAATCACATGGTGCCATCCACCCTCGAGTCATTGGTCTGACCCTGCCTCACTCCCTGGAACCTGCAGCAGCCGCGCCTGCTGCTGGTCCGGCCCTGATTCACTCTCTGGCCCTTAAAGCAGCTGCAGCCACTGCTGATCAGGCCTCCCCCAACACAGGCGCGGAGGCCCCTGCTGCCCTGCCCCCAATGTTGCGTGTGCAACCTCCTCCTGTCTGGTCAACCTGTTAAGGCGTCCCGGTTAATTAGCGTATTTCTCTATTATATATTATAGAATTGTAAGAGTTCTTTATATCCTCTGGATACAAGTATCTCATCACATATATGATTTGTAGGTAATTTCTTCCATTCTATTGGTTGTCTTTTTACTTTCTTGATAGCATTATTTGAAGCAAAAACACTTCTAAATTTAATGAAGTCCAATTTGTCCAAATTTTTCTCTTGCTTATGTTTTTGGTGTCTTGATTAAGAAGCCACGGTCAGATCCAAGATCATGAAGATTTATTCCGATGTTGTCTTCTAAGTTTCATAGTTTAGTTCTTACATTGAAGTATTTGTTCTATTTTAAGTTGGTTTTTATATATTGTGAGTTAAGGCTCCAATGTCATTATTTTTGCACATGGCTGTCCAGTTGTCTTAGCACCATTTGCTGAGAGATTCTTTGTTCCCTATTGAATGGTCTTGGCCAGATTTATTTACATATACTAGTATATACATATACATATATATATATATATATATACACACATATATACGTGTGTGTGTGTGTATGTGTGTGTGTGTGTGTGTATCCCCAGTAAGACCTAAGGATAGTAAGCCCCCAAATGCCATGTATTTATTTATTGACAGTATTACAGTATATATTTTTATTATTTATTTATTTATTTCCCCCTAGCTCCCCTCCTCCCAGTTCCTACCACACTCCAGGCCTTAACCACACTCTTTCTATGTTCAATGGTCTTAGAAATAATAGTTCCTTTTTATTGACCTATTATTCTGAATCTCTTGGTTCTTTCTTATCCATTTATCACTTTTGTGATTATGGAAGCTAGCTGCTATACAAAGCTGAGAATCTATTTGCTGTTATTTTGCTGATATTCTGTTGTATCTGGAGAAATATGGATTTTTTTTTGCCAAATGAACTACAGAAGTCAATGTTTACTTTAAAAGCATAAGGATAATGCTAAAGAACCAGAAACAATCTAGAAAACATCCCCCAACAACACCAATACAAAGCCCCAGCCTCCCGAGACATAATGTGAATCAGGAAAAGAAACACAGGGTTTTTAGCCAAAAATAACAACGAAAGATTAAAAACCAGTAAATTGACTTTTAAGTTGGTTAGAAGTAATGTTTTAGAAACATGTTGTTTTATTTAGGACAAATGAAGTTTGGGAGTGTTTCTTCTGCTATAACTGGCTTTTGGCATTGATTAGAACTGATAGATGGATGAATGACTGACTGACTGAATGAATGAATGGACAAAGTTGGTGAAAAATGGCAGAGGGATAGAAAATAAATGGGCCTCTGTTCCTGTATAAAAACATCTATGCATGCATGTGGACACCCACTGGCATTTTCTATGTATTTCAGGGTTTTAGAAGACTTGCCTCTTTCTGCCTCTTTGAATTAAAACTTGTATGAAAAGCTCATAGGTCAGTGTCTGAATGCTTTTCACCCAAGGCTTCCTCAGCTAAGCACTTAGATTCCATGACTCCAACTCAGTGGCTGAGAAAGACATCATGATGTGGCTCTAGGCTTTAAGTTTGAATGTCTTCCTATTTCATTTCTTTCAAAATAAAACTTCCACAGCATCACAACCCTGTGCTGGTTGGACAGCTGCTCACTCGCCTTCAGGGACTGGTCATTTTTACTAGTCAATTCACAAAGGAGGAGGAGGATCAGGTGAACTGTGCTTTGGCATGATGAATTTCCTCCATCCTCAGACGTGGGTTTTTCTCTGGCACTGCCAATTCCCTGGGTCTGTGAGGACAGACAGTGAGAAGAGCTGACTTAGCAGCTCTGAAGTTGAGGTGAGCATTGTCTCTTAAACTGTAAAAAACTGATAGGTTTGTAGGTAGAGAGACAGGCAGATATACTAGTATTAATCCCAGGCAAGAGCATTTGCTGCCTCACTTACTTTTAGCTGTTGCAATTTTGAGATGTCACTAATGACAGTTGCTCCACGTGGCTCCTCAGAGCCTTTTACATTCCCCCCTCCCTTTTACTCCTCTCACCCATTCCCCATGAGCAGGTCTTAATTCTTGTTGATTATTTCTTTTAAGGCTAACTTTTCTATTTCATCCATTCAGCCTCCTTCAAACTGCTATGGGCTTCTACTAAGAACTTTATGCATTTTCTCTTATTAAATCATCATCACAACCTGATGGAGGCAAGTGATACACGATGTCCCAGGCTGGACCTTGTGCTGGAACTGGGAGTAGAAGCCCCAGCTATGGCTGACCCAAGCCACTGGCACTTAAAATACTTTTTTAAAAAAAGAATAGCTTTATTGAAATACAATTTACATACTAAACAATTCTGCCATTTAGGCATGTCATTCAGTGGTTTTAAGTATAGTCACAGATATATACAACTGTCATCAGAGTCCATTTTAAGATATTTTCATTCCCTCAAAATGTACACTTGAGCCCCAGCTCCCAGCCCTATGCACCCACTAATCTACTTTCCATCTCTGTGGGTTTGCCTATTTTAGACATTTCACATAAGTAGAGCATGTGGTCTTTTGTGACCGGCTTCTTTCACTTAAAATAATGTTTCCAAGGTTTACTCACATCATAGACTCTATCATCAGTACTTCATTCCTTCATGTGGCAGAATAATATTCCATTGTGTGGCTATCCCCCATTTATTTATCTGTTCATCAGTTGATGGTTGTTTGGGTTATTTCTACCTTTTGGCTCTGGAAGATAATGCTATTATCCACATTCACATACAAGCTTTTGTGTGGACATGTTTTCATTTCTCTCGGGTGTACATCTAGGAGTTGAGTTCCTAGGTCAATGGAAACTGCGTGCTTAACTTTTTGAGGAACCATCAGACTATTTTCTGCAGTAGCTGAACCATTTTACATTCTCATCAGCAGTGTATTCCACATCTATGCCAGTGCTTGTTGTTATGTGACATGGTATGTTATGTGACTTTTTCATTACAGCCATCCCAGTAGGTAGGACATGGTATCTCACTGTGGGAGCCATAGGCTCTGAATCCCCTTGCAGTGCTCTCTTTCATTCCTGAGAAGCCACCTCAGTGAGTTTTCCCCTTCTTTTTTGATGGCAATAGCTAGTCCCTTTTGCTTCCTAGGCTTCCATTGAGATTGCCATCCAAGAGCCTTACTAAAGTACTATTTGGACCTGGATCTTCCCTGATCGAGTACTCAGCAGTTCCCCATTTTCTACAAGGTAGTGTCTACCTTGCGTTGAGGTTATAAGCTCTCTGTTATTAGTCTCAGCTTTGTGTTCCACTCTTCTTTCAGACAGACTTTCTGATCAATGAAAGCGGTATATTTTCTGTAACCTACCCATGCTGTGTATTGTCATACTTCTGAGCCTTTGTTCCTGCAATTCCTCTCTTCCATGAGGCCCTTTCTGCCGGTGTCAAATGGAATAGACTTCTTTCTCGCTCTGCAACATATGTTATTAATAACACACACTTGGCACTTATTTATTACTTTGCATTTATCTCTTTTGTTTTTTGTCTGTACATACCCAGAATGCATATAATGTGTAAGAGCCACAATAAAATAGATACTTTTTTATTCCCTGGCCAAGAAACTAAAGCTTATCAATGCTATTAAAGACCCCTTTGTACCTTAGATTATACCCTCAGCCCCGCCCCTCCTCCCCGCTTTCTAGCTCACAAAGGTAACTACTCCTGTTAATTTCGTTTTATCATTCACTGACTTTCCTTCACAGTTTCTACCTATCTATGACTCAGATTTGTTTCCTATGCATGTATTTAAATATGGAGCAAATTGAATTATACCACAGAATGGCTTATTTTATTCAAGGCTGTTTGAGTTTAATCCATGTTAATTCATGTGGCTGTAGTGTCATTCTCACTACTATATAAAGTTCAATTGTATGAATATTACCACATCTTATTTTATTATTCTCCTATCAATGGAAATTTGGCTTATTGCCAGATTTTTACTGTTACACAAAATGGGGCTGAGCAAAATAGTAAATGTCTCCTTGTATACATGTGCAAATATTTTTTCTAGGGTATAATACTTAAAGTAGACTTGCTTGGTGGTGGGCAATGTACATTTTAAACTTCACTAAACAATGAAAAATTATATTCTTAAGTGAATTGCCAAGAGTTTATAAAAGTTTCCCCAGATTACATCCTTTCATCAGATTACATCTTGATGTGTATTTTTTTAAGGTGTTTTAATCTTACCAACCTTGCAAATGTGCGATGGCTCATCCGTAATTTTATGTTCCCCACTTGTTAATTAGATTAGTTTATTTTTGGCAATTATTTTTTGTGCCTATAGTCTTATATTAATTTGGCTATAATGAGTTTCTTTTAGTTGACATCTGCCTGGCACATCTCTTTCCCTACTTTTACATTTGGCTTTTCTGTATTCCCTTTAAACAACATCTAGCTGGATTTTGTCAGCATTTGTTTCCAGGTCCAGATAGAGGGTCTGAGCAGCAAAAGAACTTTGCCCATTTCCATAGAGACTGTGATGACTTGTTGCTTAGGGTCACTGGAGAATAGGGGAAGAGAGTTTTCATGTAGCCATTGTGCTAGGCAGCATTCCAAGATGGCCCCAGAATTCCCACCCTCTGTTGGCCATCCCCTGTCTAATCTCTGAGATGTAGAATAAAATGAGTTTACGTTCACGGTTAGGTTATGTTTTATGGCCTAGTTGACTTTAAGAAAGGGAGATTATCTGAGTGGGCCTGACTTATGTGAGTGAGCCCTTTAAGTCTGAGATAGGGGAGTCAGAGATTTAAAATATGAGCAGGATTTGATGGGCCGTTGCTGGTTTGAAGATTCAGGGGACTGCATGACAAGGAATGTAGATGGCCTTTAGGAGCTGGAAGTGAACCCCAAATGCAGCCAGCATGGAAATGGGGATCTCAGTCTGACAACTGCAAGGAACAGTTTGCCACACAGCCACAAGAGCTCAGAGGAAGGTCCCAAACTCCAGATGAAACCCAGCCTAACCAGCACCTTTATTGTAGCCTTAGAAGACCCTGAGCAGGGACTCAGTCACACTGGGCCTGGACTTCTGATCTATACAATTAGCTAATCCATGGGTGCTATTTAAGCTGATAAGTTTGTTATGCAGCAATACAAAACTAATACAGTCTGAGACACTAAGAAAATAACCCCATTCACTGTTACAACAACAACAAAAAATAAAGTACCTAGGAATAAATTTAACCAAGGAGGTAAAAGACCTGTACTCAGAAAACTATATGACATTGAAGAAAGGAATAAAGGCAGATACAAATAAGTGGAAGCATATACCATCTTCATGGATTGGAAGAATTAACATTATTAAAATGTCCATACTCCCCAAGGTAATCTATAGATTCAATGCAATTCCTATTAAAATCTAATGGCATATTTCACAGATATAGAAAAGACATTCCAAAAATTTATATAGAACAAAACAAAACAAAAACAAAAAACCTCACAAAAAAACCTGACTAGTCACAGCAATCTTGAGAAAGAAGAACAAAATTGGAGGTATCACAATACTGGATATCAAACTATACTACAAGGAGATTGTAATTAACAAATTGAAAAGAGAACCCACTGTATGGGAGTACATATTCACCAATGATACATCCAATAAGGGGTAAATTTTCAAAATATACTAGTATAAATAACTTGTAAAACTCAACACTAAGAAGACAAATAACCCAGTTAAAAAAATGGGCAAAGGACCTGAATAGACATTTCTTCAAGTAAGACATACAGATGACCAAGAGACATATGAAAAAATGCTCAACATCACCAATTACCAGAGATGCAAATTAAAGGGACGAGGTACCACCTTATATCTGTCAGAATAGCTATCATCAATAAATTAACAAACAGTAAGTGCTGGTGAGGTGTGGAGAAAAGGGAACCCTAGTACACTGCTGGTGGGAATATAGTCTTGTGCAGCCACTGTGGAAAGCAGTATGGAGTTTCCTTTAAAAAATAAAAATGGAACTGCCGTTTGACTCAACAATCTCACTTATGGGAATTTCCTAAGAATCCCAAGATACCAATCAGAAAGAATATATGCACCCCTATGTTCATAGCAGCATTATTTGAAATAGCCAAGATATGGATATAACTCAAGTAGGTAAAAAAGCTATGGTACATTTATACAATGGAATATTAAGCAGCTGCATAAAAGAAGGGTCTCTTATCCTTTGCAACAGCATGGATGATCCTGGAGAGTGTTATGCTAAGAAAAATAAGCCAGTCAGAGAAAGATAAAAACCATATGATCTCACTAATATGTGGACTCTAATGAACAAAATAAACTGATGAACAAAATGGAACCAGAAGCATGGATACATGGAACAGACTGATGGGTGCCAGAGGGGAGGATTATGTGTGGGTGACTGGATAAAGAAGGTGAAGGGATTAGCTAAAGAACATATATACATACCCTTGGACACAGACAGTAGTGTGGTGAAGGCCAAGGGAGGTAGGCAAAAGGGGGTAAGTAGGAAATATCTGCAATAATATCAATATTAAAATCCTATATAATAAAAGGCCAGCCACCATAAGTGGAATGACTGGAATGACCAGAGACCAGAACCCCCACGGCCCCTCGCCCAGCTGGCCCCGCCCCAAGAAAGCAGTTAGGGGCGATCAGATAGGCAGGCCAGTGGTTAGGGGCAATCAGGTAGGCAAATGGCCCCTCACCGGCTGGCCCCAACCACAAGCAAGTGGTTAGGGGTGATCAGGTAGGCAGAGTGGTTAGGGGCAATCAGGCAAGCAGACCAGAGGTTAGGGGCAATCAGGTAGGCAGGCAAGTGGTTAGAGGCGGTCAGGTAGGCAGGTGAGCAGTTAGGAGAAATCAGGTAGGCAGATGGCCTCTTGCAGGGCTGGCCCCGCACCCAGCAAAGAAAGAAGGAAGCCCAGGCCACTGGCAGTGACTCTGTGGCAGGTGTGCGGCCAGCCATTGATCACCCTGCATGGGGAGGCCCAGGCTGGCCAAGCCATCGCACCCCATGCCTGTTGCCTGCAAAGGGAGGTAACCAGTGGCAGGGGGGAGGAGGATGAGGCAGCACTGCACAGAAGGCAAGCAGTGGCAGTGGCAGGGGTGGGGCCAGCTTCCTGCAGCTGGGGGAAGGAAAGCCCCGATAGGCCCTGATCTCAGGCCAGGCCTAGGAACCCTACCTGAGGGTTCCTAGATTGTGAGAGGGTGCAGGCCGACTGAGGGACACCCCCCAGCTCAAGTGCACAACTTTTCATGTACTGGGCCTCTAGTTTTTAATAAAAAATAAAAACATGTGGCAAAATGTGTTAGAAAAACATACCAATACAGTCATGTTGCTCTTGAGAGAGTTTTGAGACAATATTCAGGAATTTCCAGAAGGTAATTGAGAGTAAATGCCTAGTATTTGGGAGAAATATCTAGTCTGGGGATAGATTTATGATTGTTTCATAACTGATCTGAGTTGTAGAAATGTGACGTGTGGATGAGGTCAGTCAAAGAAAGAGTGGACAGGTAGGGAGAGAGGCTGAACAGGGAACCTTGGACAACACTCAGGTTTCCCAATGTTGAATAGTGAATGAGGATCTGAGCAGGGGCTAAAGTCACAACTCAGTTATAAAAACTTCATCTGCTTAATGAACTTTCCTAAGAGTTAAGCATGTGTTCTGTGCTAACTGCTTTAAAAAATACACAATGGTCCATCTACAGTTATTTCTCCACATTGAATATTCACATTGGCTTCTGATGGCTCCATGTTATATATAGGCTAATCCTTGGGTTATTTCCTGGAAATAGGGGAAAAAACACATGGCTGTTATTAATTTCCCTTTTGGTGGGATTATCTTATTTAGGAATGGAAAAGAGAATGAAAACTGGACCATGTTCTACAGTATCATAGGATGGATGACTGGAGGTTGGGTCCAGGGGAGAATTTGCTTCTTTGCCTTTTCAGTTTCTTGTGGGTGCTGAATTCTGAAATATTTCTTTAAATAATAAATTTCTTTGCTACTGACCCCTTCTTCCATCTTCAAAATGCATCACTTCATCTCTGCTTCCAACATCATGTTGCCTTGTCTTCTTCTGCAGTAAAATTGTCCTCTGAGGGCATTTGTGATTCCGTTTAGAGGCCACTACATAATCCCAGCTAATCTCTCCTTCTTGGGACCCTTAACTTAATTATATCTTCAGAGTGCCTTTTTGCCAAACAAGGCAACATTACAGGTCCCAGGGATTGGGATGTGGACATATTTGGGAAGCTGTTATTCTGCTGACCATGGTTGGCTTTAAAGGACATAGGAATTATTTGATTAGTTACAAGGAGTCCTTTTCATAAGTTGGACTTCCAAGGATCTGGAGGAAATAGGCAGCAACAAGGCAGGAATGTTGGGAGGCTCAGTGGGGAACAGTGGTTAAGGATAGCCCTGAGGGGGAGGTAGGGGGTTGGGTGGACACATGGATGTGTACATTTCACCCCCTTTTCTCTGTCTTGATTTTCAGTGTAGTGCCTGCTCCCTTTAGTATCCTGTCCACATCCAACTGCAGTGTGTGTGAGCATGTAATGTAGACCTGTGGTGAGCAAAGCCACAGAGAAAACCTGGTACAGCTTGAGGTACATTTTTTCCCCTCATGTCTCAGAGAGAAGCATTTATATATAATTTATTCTAACTATGGTATGATGGAGAATGGAAAAATCACCTAAATTTTCAAGATAAACAATGAAACTTGAAAATATATTCAAGCTTAACCCTTATGTGACAAACTTTGATAGTCTGAGAAACATTGTTTATCATATTAGAACATTACAAGCAGAAGTTTAGAGCTTTTTTGATTCTGTTGGGTTTCACAAAAATGTTCCCCTAAAATGCTGTGGACAGTCAGGGAAGTGATTTTGTTGGTGTTGTTATTTGTGTTCTCTCTTGCCAAAGCCAGATGAGCTACCACGTGGTAGAGCTGTATTTGCAAAATTGAAAAGCAAATATTGCAGGCCATTGGACAACATGAGAGCCTGTGTCCTAAATGACTGGAAATGCTTAAGGCTAAAGTCAGCTGTTATCCAGAATAATCCCCTAGAGGGAGTTTTTCAGACTTACACAGGGGACCAGTAATAAAACACAAACTCTAAAGTATCCCTCCAGCAACAAAAACACATGGGATGTTTTTCTATATAATATTTCACATTAAATGTAATTGTAGATTAACTTTTATAGAGAAAATATTTATTCAAGCCAGATATGCTTAAGTCCTTTCATTTCCTCAAGTATGACAGAGCACTGGGAATATGCTCTCCTTTGTAATTTCCTACCCATTTGCCTCAGTTATGGGCAGAACATTAATTCTGCAGAGACTGCATATTAGAAACCACTGCAGACAGAAATCTTAAATAGACCAGACCCTGAATCTGGAGTTGAGGCTGCTGTGTTCTGGTCCCAGCATCGCAGCCCACCCGTAGTACCTGGTACATGGTCTTGCTTGCCATGTGTGGCTCCTCGCACCTTACGGTTCTCTAGCTCCAGGGTCTGGTGAGGGCTAGGTCATCTGCAAGGCCCTTTCCTGCTCTTAACTTGCATATGACTCATCTGTCAATGATCACATGTGTGTCAGATTTAGTTAAAACCAAAACCTATTTTTATAAAAATGTCTTTATCAAATGTCAAAATTTGGAATAATGTTTATTATTTCTTAATAATGTGTTTATTTTTTATTTCTTTATTACTATTAACTAGTAGCCCTGTGTATGAATCTGTGCACCAATAGGTCACTGCCACCCTCCTGTAGCTCTCCACCAGCTGCTCCAACCTCCTCTAGCTCCCTCCCTTCCCCTCATAGCTTGCTGCCCTTCCCCCTCCTGTAGCTCTCCACTGCCTGTTTGTAGTTCGCTGACCCACCCTTCTGCAGATCCGTGATCCAGTCGTTACAGGGTCGATCATTACACCTCACGGCATAATGGATAATTAACATATTCCTCTCTTATTATATAGGATAACTATAGCTATTGTTAGTTCATTATTATTGTTTAACAATACCTAAATTTCTGGTGTGAACCAACTGAGAAGCTACAGCAACATAGGTTTGAAGGAAGGTGCTCCTGGATTTGAACTTGCTGTGTCACTTACCAGCTGTGAGGCCTTGATCAAAGAATTGGCTGGAACCCTGCATTTTCTCCTGCATGAAAGGTGCATAGCTCATTCCTGGCTAATAATATTACTTGTTTCATAATGGAGGTAAAAGCATCAGCAACATTTTGTCCTCTCTTTTAAGTACACCAAGCCTCACATCTAGAATTGAAGTCACCAATACTTAAAAGGTCATATTACTTTTTTAAAATATATGTATTTTATTGATTTTTTTACAGAGAGGAAGGGAGTGGGATAGAGAGTTAGAAACATCAATGAGAGAGAAACATCGATCAGCTGCCTCCTGCACACCCCTTACTGGGGATGTGCCCACAACCAAGGTACATGCCCTTGACCGGAATCGAACCTGGGACCTTTTAGTTTGCAGGACGACGCTCTATCCACTGAGCCAAACTGGTTAGGACAAGGTCATATTACTTTTCATATAGGATGTCTCTGTGTTAGAGAGAAAATGGGATGTTTTAAGTGGTCAGGATGGCATCACAATGTTGCTAGTAGACATTTAAGATTAAGTTCTGGAAACTGTGAGGGTGAAACATCTGAGCCTCTGAGCCGGGGACTGCTGAGTGCAGGCCACACAGGTGCACTGTGAACAGATTGCCCTTGTCTTATTGTCTGTCTCATGTTGTTTCCACAGCCATGGGCTTTTGAGCAAACATTCTCACTGCATCCACTTCAGTGAGTATGGAGGAAATTTATGATTAGCACATAACTTGTGAGTATGAAAGTGTGAGCCTACAACCATCGTGAAGTTCAATCCCATAATGTGCTCTTTGGAGAGTGACAACTGCTAATGTGAACTCTGAAATCTATTTTTCACAGTGCAAATGGAACTTTGCTTCAGACCTACCAGCTGATGCTTTTCCTGATGCATTCACATTCCCTCAGTGCTAACCTTTGAGACGTTTTTCCCTTTGTCTCCTCTCTGGCACAGGATTTCATTCGGATTATTGGGTTACCTTACATGACTGTGCCCTTGAATTGCTTCTGTTGGATCCCCGGCTGCTCTTCCTTATTCCCTCTTCCTGCGTTAGGACTGTAAGCTAAGCATATTCACTTTTACCTTGAAAAGCAGAATCAAGACCTTGCTCTGATTTCTGTTCCACTCTCTTACCCTCCCTGTCCTCTTAGCTCCTCTGTCCTACAGAGAATCGGAGAGGGCTACAAAGTACCACCGTGTCACATGCCTGCAGTGTGGCCAGACAAGGCACAGTAGTTGGTGCTTTTGTATGTTGTCTCCTTTAACCCTAATTAGTGCCCTTCAGGACAGGCCTTGGGATGTCCATTTAACTGGGGTTTAAGCACTTTGTCCAGTGTGTCACAAGTAGATAGACTATGATCAGAATTCAGGTCTAAGTTCAACTAGTCTGCCATTTATTTGGAGTCTGTGTGACATTTGCATCTTTCTCTTGGTTTGGAATTATTATTATCACCATCATTATCATCATCTTCATTATTATCTTAGTCATTCTTGGGTGAAGACAGCCTTGTCCTATACTTGTTTGTCTTGTTTTGTTTAATTTGTTTTTTTATGTTTTCTTTTAGCTGACTTTGTTAAACTGAAAAAGCTAGAAATGGTGCCAAGATATAAGATTTATAAGAGACTCAGGTACTCATCCAATTTAGCACTTCATAAACTGTGACAAAGGGAAAACTGTTCAGGAGGCTGATGGCAATGTGAAAGAGAATATTGTCCTGCACAGACAAGTGCAGTTGTTAAATGTGGTTGTTCCCCCTTCCCCCAAGTCTTTAATATGCTACTGTGCATTATAACAGAAGTGAATGTAGTACACAGCACCTCCCAAACTTAATTTTGCTCATGTTTAACTTAATTCATTAGAAAACAAAAATCAGATTAAGACAGACTTGTCTTAAACTCCATCAAATTGATTTTAGTTTTAAAGAACCAGAGAGAGTAGTGGTTTAGAAGCTTCAGTTCTGTGTCAGGACTGCCTGCTATCCTACTGGTGCTCTCCTGTTTTCCTGCTGCTGTTTAACTGCAATGCGCACGTGAAAGAGGGCTCCTCTGAAAGCTCCTGTCCCTCTCAGAGTTTATGGCCTCAAGTGGTGTAAGGCCTGTCACGCCAGTAGTACACAGTGTGACTTCTTTTATGGGTTGGGTTTTATTTTCTTCTGTATTCTTACTTTACAGTATTTCATGTTTAATGGAACTAATATGAACATCATAAAGAAGGCCATATGCAGAATCTCTGCCCAATTTATTGATTCTGCAAAAGCTTACTATGTCAGGTGGGATTTGAGGAGTTCATGGATTTTTATTGTTTTGTTTAAAGGAGGGAATGAAGATAAGTATTAAAGCCATAGTCATTGAAATATCGACCAACTGAATTATTGTGCGTGTGGTTTTTTCCCACCTTCTTCCCAAACATTTTTGGCCACAGAACACCTTGTATTTGGAGGAAACCCTGCTAGTCTTGTACTTTCATTTTTTGGGGGTAAGATACTATAAGATAAGGCTACTATGAGATAGAAAGTAGAATATTATGTTCTTTTTAGTTTAAAAAATAAAGCAGAGGATGTATGGCAAATTCAACACATATACACAAGAGATGGGTTGTGTTCTGTGACCAATAAGGAGTGTCACTTAGAGCCAGGAAAATGCACCCTTTACGTGCACAGCACACAACTTGGTCTTTTAACAGAGGACGGGAGAGGACGCCACAAAACTAGCAAACGGTTTCATTTGGAACCTGATATGAAGTATAGGGAAGCTCGTGAACAGCTTAGGCTCTGAAAATGTAAATGGTTGGTTTGAAGATGACAATATAAAAACTAGAAAACTGGACGGTTTTCATAGGTGGGCGGTATTTTTTCTCAGAACTCTGATGTCCTTGAGAGCTCCCGGCATGCTGTGCCGCTGTCTGCATTACCAGTGTTCCCCTCCCAGCCTCTTTCCCTTCCCTCCTGTGCTTATGCGCCTCAAACACTCTGCTCACTCTCTGGGCTTTTCCAAGAAGAAAGAAAGAAGTGTCCCCACTCGCATCATTGGGTTTGTAGAAAAGAGGCAACATTCCCCCAGAAAATGTGTTTGGAATTTGGAAGTATTGATGGTCCTTTGCAAGCTATCGGTGTCACTGCAGGGAGGCGCGTTGAATGATGGGAAAATATCTGAGCAGAACTCAGAAGAGGTGCGCTGGGGCCACGTAGTGATTCTGTCCCTCATCAGCAACAGTCCCTTGGACAAACTGTTCGTACTTCAGGGCCTCCATTTCCTGTTTGTGAAAATTCTAGATATATTTACATTTTAGTACCTAAAATAACTAAATAAAATGTCTCTTGAATTTATTTTTAGTATGTAGTTTATTGCCAAGAATTTTCACTTATGTAAAAAAATTATTTACAGAGGTACTTTTTAAATTTTCTATGGGATTATATTTAACTTGGAATGTTTTGTTTTCCTTGTGTTCATTGTAATGGATTTCAGCCTGTCTATAAGCTGAGTTGGTCTAACAAACTGAATGATAACAGAATGGATACTGTGTTTTATGAATCAATCAGTCAAATCTCAAAGGAATGAAAATTATGAAAAAAACAACAACCACATAATTTAGTCCAATAAAGAACTAGTTTATGGATGGAAAAAAAATATTTTACCCTGTATTATTGCTGATTTGTCCCACAGGTGTGAATAAACCTGGAAAGTATAAACATTTGGAAGTTATTTAAAATTTATTGAAAATGTAGTACAAAACTCCCACCCTTCCTTTATTCCCATCCAAAATGTGGAACTGTTATAGTTGGCTGGGATTTTCCTTATACCTGAGTGGTATGATTTCCCCACATGTGAGAAAATTGAATGGATAGGGCCTAAGACTAACACACTCTTACCTTCACGATGTAAGGTGGACAATGGGAGACACTTGTCATGGAAGTCTTCAATGCCTAATAAGGAAATAACCTGCCAGCAGGTGTTTTGATTAACAATGAAGTTAGTTTATAGCATAATAAAGAATGGCATGAAGGATTATATTGTAAAAGAAACACACAAAAAACAACAAGGCAGATTATTTTTAGGAGGAGAGGGGCACAATTTCTCCCTCCTTCTAACTGTAAAAGTAATAGATATTTATCATAGAATTTGAATAAAATGAAGGAAATAGAGATCACTACTGGTGTCACCATTCTAAGACAACTGTTATCTCCTTATAACACTTTTGTTTGCATGTACCTGTATGTGCATGCCCATTTGTTTTATTTTTTATGGTGCACTCTACATTTTTCACAAGATCAAATAGGTCATACATGGTGAGAGGAGATTGGAAACCTAGATCCAGAGGATCTAGGAACTTCTCACTAGGAACTTTAGCCTTTCCATTCATGCTAATTTAGTAGTTACTTATTCTATTCTTCATACCTGGCCAACACTCTCATGTACTGGATTTTAATAGTTTTTCCAAAAAATATGGTAATATAGTAGTGCAAGTACTGAATCATTTAATCACTTATAAGTGGGCCCACTTGAAAAAGACCAGTCATGGTCCAAAGAGGTAGCTTGAGAATTTATCAGTTCCATCTCCCTTTTTCAAATAGAACTGCCCAGATCCTCTCAGACTACTAAGGACCTCCTAGAAATAAAACTGTAAATCACAAATAGTGTTTAACACCCTTTGATGTCAGAAAATTATTTCTTCTACCTAATTTCAGTACCTTATGGCACTGCTTAACCCAATTTCCTTTTGTTTTTTCTTTATTGGAGATGGGGAACAGCTGGTCATCTCTTCTGTAACGTTAGCTTTTGCCAATACACAAACAAGATCAAGTTACCCTTTGGCTTTCTATTCATGTTAAATTTCTTTTTTGAGTCCTTCTCTTTTACCATGACAAGTTTCCTAGGAATAGCACAGTGACCAGCATGTGATATGCTTTCAATTAATAACTTCGATTGGATAAGCTTTAATAATGGCTGTGAATTGCTATGTAAATAAAGCATCACCACTTTTCCTGATTGCCTTTTCCTCATCTCTATCCCCATTTCTGTCCTGGTCAGCACTTGGAAAGGCCTGTGTCCAGCTGGGGGTAGAAACTCAGCCCTGCTAAGACAACACTTAGGCCATTTATTTATTTATTTATTTATTTATTTTACATTTATTTATTTATTTTTAATTTTATTTTATTTTTATTGTTTTAAGTATTACAAATAGTAGTACATATGTCTCCTTTTTTTTTCCCCTTTGATCTCCCCCCGACCTCCCCTACTCCCCAGGACACTTAGGCCATTTATAAAGACTTCATCAAATCCTCAGCCAAGGGTTTTTCCCATCTCCAGTTTATGTCTGGAGGAGAGGAAGTGGGTAGTAAACTCAACATAGAACATTAGGTAGTACAGTTTTATCTCTTTTCAACTGATATTTGCATAGTACTTTGCAGTTTACAAAGCATTTAGTATCTTAGCAAGCATTTATTAAGTTCCTACTCTGTGCTACCCAGTGGGTGAGGTGGTGGAGTTTCAGGTTTGCTTAAGTAGCCCTTATCCTCATGGAGCTCACAGCCTAGTGGAAGGGGCAGAATATAACAAATAATCAGTATTCATTGGGATAAGCTTCCTAACAGAAGTAAGATCAAGGTGCAATGGCAACATGAAAGAGCAAGTGATTAGTTATATCTGATGTTCAAGGGGGACTCAAGAAAAAGTCTGATGTTGACTTAGGTTCCAGCACAACATCTAAAATATATTTCATCTATCTAGTTATGTGGTCCGATTCCCCCACTAGAAGGTAGATTCTGGATCTTCCATCTTGGGAATCCTACCTAGCACAGATTGCTGGCCAGCTAGAGTGTTGGATGTGAAGGGAGAAGCAGTTTTAGATGTAATTGACGAGTTAGGGGATATATCTTAGAGGAGACCAAGTGAGAAATAGAGTTGGAGATGTTTATGTTAGAAAAATAACTGACATCAAGGGAAGGTTGAATGGGAGGAAGGCAAGTAATGAGGGAAAGGAAAACAGGAGACTTTTTCAGCATTCCAAGGGAGAAGGGGTCGAGGCATGGAAAAAGGCTGGAGAGGCAGTGGGGATGGAGCCAGGAGATTTAGAGAGCAGGAGGCAAGATTGACCTAACTTTGTCACAAATGTGGTGAAAGAAGGTTCCTTCTGGGATGAACCCAGCATTCCTGGGTGAGGATCAAGTTCACATTCATTTCAAGTATGGCATGAAGGTGAATGCTAATGGGTGAAGTGGAAACACAAATACAAGTGTGACTCAGGACATAATATGCGTTGAGGGATGACAAATATTTTTCATAAAGGGTCAGATAGTAAATATACTAGGTGTTGAGGTCTCTCTGCAACCATACTCTGCTGCTGTGGCCAACACGTGAGCTGAGAAAGTGGCTGTGTTCCAAACTGACTTGTTTACAGGAATGGGCACTGGTCTGGATTTGACCATGGCTGTAGTTTTTTGGTCCCTGGTCTAGATATTGATCGACATGGACATTGTAGTTGATCATGGGAGTGGATGAGAGTGTCTGACATAGAGTCAGGGGGAATACTAACCAGCAAATAAAAATGAGATAATGATCAAGGCAAAGTGGGGAGAGGTTTTCAGTGTTTGGGGTGGGGGAGGTTGAAGTCAGCTGTTGTGGAGATAACTTCAGTGCTAAGATAATGACTTCATGGTGCCCATGAGGCAGGAGGGACGTTTTTGTGGCATAATGGGGTGAGCAAGAGGGAACAGATGGTGAGCAAGTGAGAGCAGGGGTTTTCACTCCAAGTTTAAATAGAAGGAAACAAACCCTTACAGAGGTCAGTGAATTACTCAAGCCTGAGTCAAAACTCAAACTTGGTTATTTGCATCTTAGGTTTGTGTGCAGTTTTTTATTGTTGTTTTTTTAAATTATACCTACATAGGTCCTAGATAATTTTCTTGGTTATTTTGTAAAATCTCAAGTTAAGAGGCTCCTTTGTGGTTTGACCAAGAAGAATTTATCTGTTGGTCTGGTACACAGGTAAAAGCCTCCTTTCTAAAAGTAATGCACAACAAACTCTTTTAAAAAAATCATCTCCCAAGAATATGTTTTTATTTATTTTATAGAGAAAGGGAGAGAGGAGAGAGAGAGAGAGAGAGAGAGAGAGAGAGAGAGAGAGAGAGAGAGAGAGAGAGAGAGGGAGAGAGAGAGAGAGAGAGAGAGAGAGAGAGAGGGAGAGAGAGAGAGACATTGATGTGAGAGAGAAACCTTGATGGGTTATGTCCTGAATGCACCCCAACTGGGAATCGAAACTGCAACCTAGGTATTTGCCCTGATTGGGAATCGAAACCGTAACTTTTGGTGCACGGGATGACGCTCCAATCAGCTGAGCCACCCAGCCAGGGCCACAACAGACTCTTATTTCTGTTTTTATAAATGATCACTTCCAGATAACACTTTTTATAAATATGATACAACTTGTTGAGTCTGAACTCTGTCTCCTATCTTGGGCCAAGAGCATTAGGTATGCTAGCTCATGTCATTTTTATGTCAACCTAATGACTTCAGAAGTGTTATTTCTATTTTATACATGAGAAAAGCCTAGTAGAGTCCAAGATGTCCCCCCTCCCCCAGAGGAGGGGTGGACTGGGGTTTGAACTCCCCAGTGCCATAGACTTCTCGCCAGCAGAGTGGCACTGACCACAGATTCTGGTACACAGCTGTGATGGTCCCTCTTGCCTTGTTTGATCCTCTTGTCTCTGGCTCTTCCTCCTCCACCTCTTTTTCTAGTAGTTGCTCTGGTTTAATCTCTAAGAAGGTTGTAGGGTTGTGGAATTTTGTTATATCCTGTATTCTTATTCTGAGGTCTACCGCCCTGGCTGGGCATATGAACTTAAATGATAAAAATGTGTGCTGATCAGAGGGAGGTGGAAAGCAAGCAGGGGGAGCACAGGGTAGGGAGTGGAAAGGGATTTGTGGTGAAGGGTGGGAAGGGGGCCTGGCCTGGAGGGCCCCTCCAATGTGTCTGTGGACCCTAAACACATCTGTTTTCAGCTGGCTTGCTTCTGCTAACAGTTTCTCAATTTACATATGTTAAGAACTACAGGCAAAATGACTGGAATCAAGGGTGCATGCCACTTGGATTCCTTCCAGCTTTTATTTCAGGCTGACAACTTTTTGGACGCAATACAAGATTTGTAGTTGTTTGTTTCTTCTAATGAGGTGGCAAGATAAGGCTGCAACTGTCACAGCTGTTGAGTACAGGGTATCTGAATATTTGCTTTCTTTTTTAAAGAAACATGAAACATTCAAGGTTTAAAAATAGTGTTAATTATTGAGCTGGTAATTGGTCTTGCCTCATTGGTGACTGTGGGAGGGAGGTGTGATGGGAAGATAGATGGGCGTGTGCAATTGTGACTAAAAGCTCTTCCTTTTCTTTGAGCTGTGGGAGTGGAAGAATCATGTCCTGCATTTCACAGGGGAAGGAAATTGTCTGGCATTTCTCTCAGATGTCTGCACATTCCCGTCCTGGTCAGAGCAACTGCTGGAGCACCAGTCCCCTGTGGCACTTGCTCACACGGGTCCCAGGGCCTCTTGGTGTTACCATTTGTGAGGCACCGGGTGCAGCTGTTGCTTGGACATCAGAAGTTCTGCATATCCCACTCAACCCTTCTGTATCCTCTGTGGAGCATGCTGACCTTGTGCTCTTGTTTGCAGGAAAAAATATTTTCTTCCTCAGACACGTTATATTGAAACAGAAACAGAACAGCATCAGAAAGGTTTAAAGAGTGAAACCTGTGGACTTTAACTTGCTTACTCTATAACTAGGTAAACTGAGAGGCACACCCAGCCTTGATGTAGTGTGAAGGGGTTATTCTTTTTCTTCTTATTTTTTTACAGTACTTTTTGACCCTATTCCACTGCACAATAAGTTCAGCTTGGCTTGGAGAGGAGCCACACAGATGGAAAATTGTGGAAAGACAGTAAATAAAATGTAACATAAATGGTAGGTTTACCCTTTGTAGCTTGATGTTATAGGGATTTGTATGATGGATCCCATTTTATTTAAAGAGAAATAAAATTCATGTTAATGAAGTTGGCAGGTGATCCTGAATCAGAGGAGATTTCAAATCTGAAAGAACAGAAATATTATAATTATACCTTAAGGAGATTAAAAATATAGGCAGGAAATAACAAAATGAGACACATCTTGGAAAATGCACACTAATACAACTGGGGAAAAATAATGTGAAATGCAGGCAGGATCCAAGTGAACAGGAGAAATGTGTACTAAATTGCCAAATAATAGCAATATTTGTAAGTATCCATTGGACCCCGCAATACACTACAATGGACTGACCATTAGGGGCCACTTATATAGCTCATCCTCAATAAAGAGATAACTTATTTTGCAGAAGGATGACCAGCAGTGTTTATTTCCATTTCCATAATTTCACTGTTTAAGAGATGAGATTGGAATGCAATCATTGGAAGAAATGGATATAGCACCAGGGAGGGTGGGAATATAACAATAGAGGCTGGTCTGAATTGAGACCAGGATAGTGGGTAGGTCAAAACAGATGGACCTAAACATAATTTAGAAGGCAAATCAACAGGGTGAAGCCCCAAGAAGGAAAGAGAAGTCAAACATGGCTCCACCACTGGGGCTGGGTGGGGTGGGTAGTAATTGTCACTACTCACTAGAGGAATATAGGAAGAAAGTCAGAACTGGCAGGAAATATAATGAATTCCACATTTGTAGTTGCAGAGGCTAAAGGAATATTCAGCTGTAGTAGTTCCAGTGTGTGAATACATTTTTAGGTCCAACTAGTTTAGTCTACAAGCTAAATTAGATCTGTTAATGATTGATATGAAATGTCAAGTAATTATGTTGTATAGACCTGTAGCATTTTATCTCAGAAAACTGAAAAATGTGAGAATCTCAAACACCTTGGCCAAAACAACAAAAGCTAATCATTTAAACATTCCTTTTTTATATAAGACTGTGCTTTTCACCTTTCTTAAATATAGCTATAGTAAATAATGCTATTTTAGTAATCATACTTCTAAAAACATGTATAGATTTTAAGAACAACATAAGAAAATAACTATTTTTAAGAACAGTTATAGGTTATCATATTTTAGTTTTATAGGAAAAACCTTTGAAAATTTTGTTTAAAAGTAACAAATTCTAAAGAGTCATGGACATTTAGATGTGGACGTAAATGTGACATTATAAAGATGCTGATGATATACAAGGTGGAAATCAGATTGCTGCTTAGTTTCTTAAAACATTGGATTTGATTTTCTCCTTGATGATAATTAGCAGTTAATGAGCAGAGTATCCAGAATATAAGTGTCTCTCAGAAAGCTGAAACATACACACAAACAAAATTTTAGTTCTTGCTTTTTCCGCAAAGATGGTGACAAAAGCAAAGAGGAAGCCCTGCCCTTCCTGGAAGTGAAGCCAAAACGAGGACTTTTAAGGCAAAGAAAGCAGTGCTGAAAGGTGTCCACAGCCATACAAAAAGAATATCTGCTCATCACACACCTTCAATAGCCCGAGACACCTTGGCTCCAGCTCCAAAGGCATCCCATATATCCTCAGACAAGCGCCCCCAGAAGAAACAAACTTGACCACTATGCCATTATCATTTTCCCCTTGACTACTGAGCCAGCCATGAAGAAGAGAGGACACAGCAATATACTTTTGTTCATTGTAGATGTCCAGACCAACAAGCACCAGATCAAACAGGCTGTGAAGAAGCTCTATGACATTGACATGGCTAAGGTCAACACCCTGATCAGGCCTGATGGAGAGAAAAAGGCTTATGTAAATCTTCACCTGAGGTTATTTTTCTATTGATTTTTAGAGAATGGGAAGGAGGGGAAGAGACAGAGAGAAACATCAATGTGAGAGACACATTGATTGTTTGCTTCCCACACATGGCCCAGCCAGGTTCATACCCTTGTCCAAATCAAACCTAGTACCCTTTGCTCCATGGGGTCAATGCCCAATGCACTGAGCTAAACTGGCCAGGGCGAGAAGAAGGCATATGATTGAATGTTTCCCAACTATGATGCTTTGGATGTTGCCAACAAAATTGGGATCATTTATACTGAGTCCAGTTGGTTAATTCTAAATATAAAAAAAAAAATTCACTGTAAAAAGTTTTTTAGTTCTTAAATTTAAAACCTTATGAAATTTGAAGTATTGATCTTTAAGCACTACCTTTACAAAACGAGGGTTCAACGTCATAGCATTTTCAAGGAGCACACTGGAGCCAGAAATTGGAAGAATTATGTTCTGAGGATGGATCTGTCTTAGAATGCAAGAGTTTGACAAGGCTCTGGAGATGTCTAGGCCTAAGTCCATGATGCCCAAGGGCAGGTGCCTGCCTTCTTCTCGGATCTTATTGACTTTCATGAGTTATAGATGCTTACTGATGGATATCTCAGCAGCCTTCTTTACAAAGTATTTCTAAGGGTCAAATTCCTCAATATGCATATGAGATATATAAGATGAAGTATCTATGTAAAGTGCATTGGTAATGTCAGCAAAGACCACATGCCTAAAACAGGCAACAAATAGGGACACACATATGTGTCATCTTAAGAAAGTATGATAGGGGGGCTAATTAAAAATGAAGGCTCTGGCCCCACCAGTATAGATCAGTGGGTGAACGTGGACCCATGAACCAGTCAGGGCACATGCTCAGGTTTCTTCGGGCTAGATCCCCAGTAGGGAGAGTGCAGGAGGCAGCCTATCAATGATTCTCTTTCATCATTGATGTATCTATCTCTCCCTTCCTCTCTCTGAAATCAATAAAAAACATTTAAAAAAAAATTAAGGCACTGTATTTCCCAAAATATTTTCTGCCTCTTCCTCACTACCATTAGTGTCTCACTTATTGGCACTGGTTATTTTGAATTTTTTAAAGAGAGATATAGAGAACACTGTGCTTCCCAAACATATTTGATTTATTTGAATCTCCCACCCACACTTACTTTATTGGCAGTGAATCTTCTGGGTCACCTGTTCTGAGAAACATGCATCAGTAACCAGGGATTTTAGGTCAAGTGGAAGAAGCTATGGTTTGGAAATGGCCTTCAGAGGTTTAGAGAAGGCCTCCCCAATGCCCCTTTCAATCTTAAGTATATAGAATGTGGTACAATGGCACACAAGGGGTGGAGGGCTCTTGTAGCACAAGTCCTAACTCCCAGTACCTCAGAACACGGCCTTAAATGGAAATAGAGTCATTTCAGATGTAATTAGTTAAATTAAATTGATGTCATCAGGGTGGGTCCTAATCCAGAATGACTGGTGTCCTGACATAGAGAGGAAATATGGACACAGAGACCCACACAGGGAGAACACCAAGTGAAGATGAAGGCGGAGATCGGAGTTATGTTTCTACAAAACCAGGAACACCAAAGATTGTCTGCAAACTACCAGGAGCTGGGAGACAGTGGCCTGAAACCCATTCTCCCTGACAGCCCTCAAAAGCAACCCACTAACGCCTTAATCTTGACTTATAGGTAATAGCCTCCAGAACTATGAAACAATGAATTTCTGTGGTGTAAGCTCCATTTTTGGCACTTTGTTATGGCAGTCCTAGGAAATGAAAACAAGGGAGATAGTATCATGAGGAAAGATTCTTGCAGAATTGTAGCAGAGTCGGGGATGGTCTGGTCACAGGGAAGGAAGCACAGAGAATAAGCTTGAAGGTGTGGAGGAGACATCAGGAATTGCTCCCACAGTGGGTGGTCACAAAAGCTGGGAACATAGCTTCATTTTTACATATGGAATTTACCAGTCACGTTTTTCATTTGTAATGGGAGATGTTGAGTCAGGTTCTGGCATATGTTGGACTGGAAAAGCTTAAAGAAATATTAGACAAATGTGTCTTGAGGTGTCAAGCAGCACCACTGAAAGAGTTCTGCAGTGATTTGTTCTAAAGCTTTCAGCAAGTTGATCAATTTCATCTACTTCACCTGTTGCTGAGTTTTTCTTAACCTTAGCAAGAATACTAATTAGTTATGAAAACCTATATTGATGAATGAGGTGAAGGTCCTCTGAGGAACATGCATACTATCCGTTAACAGTTGATTTATTCATTGATGGAATGTCCTTGGAAAGAGTATTTGGGGTTATAAGGAAAGTATTTTGAAATGTTTTAGGATGTAAATTAATCCTGTGACTACATCCATTACTTATGAAAGAAAAAGTATATACTGTCCTTTAGTATATCTCTTCTATTGTGGATCTAGTTTGGTAATTTTTATAAACTAACATCTAATATGTGCCTTGATCTTGTACGAGGGAAGAGACTGAAATTTATTTACCCTAAGTGTGAATTTTCTTAACAGTTGCCCAATTCTTTTCAGTTTCTCAGCTTTTATAAACAATATGAATGCGGTAGATTTTATTTGAACCTGAAACTATGTGTATTTTTCTCCGTTCTTTTTGGTTTTGTCACTGTGATACTTGCAATCACTCTCTTGCTCTTTCCTTCCTCCCCTATGTGTGTATGTCACTCTCCATGAGGCTACCAGTACCCAAATATATACTAGTATGCAGGTTTACAGGGTCAGATATGCTACTGTCAACCAAGCTGCAGGTGTGTTTGCATGTTTCATTTAGAATGCACTTTCCTTACTTCTTTAAAATGACTAAGGTGGGGGAGAACTTAATTTTTATCCACATGGTTCCATATTTTGAAATTGTGAGTTCATTTTAGTTATACCAATGATATTAATAAATAGGAATTGATATGGGCTGATAATTAGTTTAAGAGTCAAGATGGCACTATGGATCTTACCTCAGCTATGTCCTTATTATGCTACATTAGTTAGAAACCTCAAAGCCACTGTGTTGAGAGTAACCTATCTCAGACAGTGTTTGTAGGAGAAAAAAAAAACTTGTTACAAGACATGCTATGAAATTAAAGTGCTTTCATCCAGAGAGAAATAGTGGAGTGTTCTTAACTTTGCTCATTTGACACAGGTTGCATCCTCAGAGGAAAAGACCTTAGATATATTTTCAGAGGATATGATCATGTCCTACAAATAATAAAAGTGAAATTACAAGTCAGAGAAAGACAAATACTGTATGGTATCTCTTATATGTAAAATCTAAAAAAAAACCAAACTCATAGCAACACAGACTAGAATGGTAGTTACCAGGAGCTAGGGGGTTGGTCAGGGAGCACCAACTTGCTGTTATAAGGTGACTAAGTTCTAGGATCGAATGGACAACATGGTGGATCATCTATAATAATAAAAGCATAATATGCTAATTAGACTGGACAGCCAAATGACCTTCTGGATGTCGTTCTGGACATCCTTCCAGAGGAAGCTGCAGCAGGGGAGGCTGAGACAGAGTTGGTTAGGGGTGATCAGGCAGGCAGGCAAGCAGAGTGGTTAGGGGCGATCAGGCAGGCAAGCAAATGGTTAGGGATAATCAGGCAGGCAGAGTGGTTAGGAGCAATCAGGTAGGCAGGCAGGCAAGGGATTAGGGGTGATCAGGCAGGCAGGTGAGTGGTTAGGCATTGTGCGCCAGATGTGGCAGGGGGCCAGATATGGCAGGATCTCCCTTTTCTGCGTCCAGCACGGAAAGAGAGATGAACCGGTTCTGAGTGGAGGCGGCTGGGGATTAAGAAATAGAAGAAAGAAAGAGACAAGACACAGATAGAAAAAAAGCTGGGAGTTGGGTGGAACCACTGCCTTCTCTGATGGAGGGACAGAGACCCAGAGCCCACGCAGCATGTTTATTTATATTCCCAAATACCAGGAAGTATCACCAAAAGTTAGGATCAAAGGAGATTATTTGCGTTCTTGAGTAGGCCCATGTATTCCTGGTGTTTGACTGGATTTACATATCAAAGTCACAGTACCCACACCTGGGCAAAGTTAAGAGTCAGTACTGATAACATATCCACCTTTTTGGTGAATGTGTATCCAAGACGCGGCTCTGCCTGTCACCTTGGACTCAGCTGACAATAATTTAAAGAAATGCCCATGTGCCTTCCCAGGCGCTGTCTACAGTTAGGGGTGATCAGGCAAGCAATTAGGGGCAATGAAGCAGGCAGGCAGAATGGTTAGGGGCAATCAGGCATGCAGGTGAGTGGTTAGGGGTGATCAGGCAGGCAGATGAGCAGTTAGAAGCCAGTGCACTCGGATTGTGAGAGGGATGTCCGACTGCTGGTTTAGGCCTGATTCTGCAGGTCCTTATTATGCTACATTGGTTAGAAACCTGCAGGATTGGGCCTAAACTGGCAGTCGGACATCTCCCGAGAGGTCCCAGATTGTGAGAGGGTGCAGGCTGTGCTGAGGGACCCCCCCCCCCAACCACTCCTTGTACACAAATTTGTGCACTGGGCCTCTAGTAGTTAAATAATATCGTATTACATACTTAAAGGTTGCTAAAATAGATATTAAATGTTTTCTCCACCAAAAATGAGTTGATAATTATTTGATGTGATGCAGGTGTTAGCTAATGCAATGGTGGTTATCATTTTGCAATATATGTTTCAAATAAACAGAATGCATACCTTAAACTTACATAATGTTATATGTCCATTATAGCTCAATAAATCCAGAGGGAGGGGAAATTAACACCTTTTGAGAAAACTGCAGTGATTTTGGTTGTGTCATATGATTGACACTAGAGCAGACCCACCTCTTCGGACTTGGCTTTGGAATTTAGGGATTAGGTGGGAGTGCTGATGGTATATAACTCACCCTCCCACTGGCTTTCAGGAGATAATATGACAAGCCATGAGCATTATGCTGCAAGCAGATTGATGTCAATGGGAAGTGGCATGCTTGGTGACGGGACCCAGCCTAGAATTTAGTCAGTTGTACAATTAACTTTATTTATATTTTGTTTTGGTCCCAAAAACCGGACATGAGATGCTTGCATTTGATTTGGCATCATTTTCAGGATTGTCTCATGAGGACTCGAATGTTTCTTTGGCTTGTTCAAAGTCCATCTTTGCTCTGATTCTATATCCTGCTCTGGGACTGAGTACGGAACTTTCCCGGTGACTGGGGACATGCTTCAGTGTTTACAGAGAGAGTAAATATGAATTTAGCTAAGATATTGTTGATACAAAGACAGGATAATATTGAAGGAATGACAATAATATTTCATGAATGAAATAAGTGCCAGTATTCATTTCTAATGCTAGTAGAACTTTTATTGCTTTTTTACAGGAGTATTTTTAAGCAACTAAAAAAACCACACACACCAGAATTTCATCCTCTAGTCCAGTATCCTAGAAATGCAATATTTTCTGGTGCCCCAAAAATATTTTAGTAAAAGAGAAATGGTATAGGAATAGATTGCCCTGGCTTTGGCAGAATGCTAAGTAGGAGACTGACTAAATCCAACCATGTTTGTACCCTTTATTGTTCTCACCATTCTCTGGATACCTTTGGGGATGACTTCTTATTTTTCTGCAATGAGTCTTTGCCAAAATGCTATTCAATATCCGAGAGATTCCCCATGGCAAATTATGCTTTTCAGAAAAGACTTAAAATCTGGATAACATAATTCATATTAATATTTTTCCAGCCTAATGAAACTGGCATTCTCAATGAACTAATGATAAAGGCGACTCAACACTAAAAACTAAAAAACCCCCAGTGAGAACAGGGAAGACACACTTAGAGCACTCCGGCAGTCTGTAGGAACATGTACACTTGCATGAACCTCAAGCAGGACGGGCACCGTGGCACGGGTCTCTCATTGGCTATTTAAATTGGGAAATAAGAGAGTGACTCCAGCACACAGGGAGAAATGAAGTTCCTTAGAATGAAGCTGTTAAAAAGAATTTGCATTTGAACTTGAAAGGACTTTAAATGGTCTTTTGTACATAAAGTGTTCTCTTCCTATGGAAAAGTATTTGAGGTCACTTTGTATATTATAGGAGCTCAAATATTTGTGAAATTGCATTTGTGAAAATGACAAGGCAGCAAAGTGTTCCCTCAGTAGCTGAAGGTCTGACAATTCTAGCTGAAGAGTTTTTAGCTGGACGCGCATTTTTATGACTAAATTGTGTATAAACAGGTCTAGTCTTATAACCAGAGTCAAATTCAGGGTGGAATAATTCATAGGTATTTTTATTTTATTATAGTTTAAATATTGTAGTATCATCTACAACTTTTCCACCTATTCTTTCAAAATATCCCTGTGTCCAGAGCGTCTTGGGTAGGATGCGTGTAGCTCCATTTGGGAGAGTCTGGAGCCCAGCGAGAACCCTGTTCCCCCTGTACCGCTCCTCAGCTTCCTCTAAATGAGACTCTTCTTGCATTTCCTCAGCTCATCCAAGTTCTTAAATTACTTTTCATCAAGGGAGGGTGTCACCTCTTCTAAAAGAATTTGCATAGTAAATTTTTATCCTTCTGCACACATATCGGAAATACAGGTGAGTAGGAACTGATGGCCAGCCCTGACTTTCTCATTAGTAGTAGTCAGGGATCAGAGCCTGGCTGAGCCACAGTGCTTGGGTAAGAAAATGTGCCCATATGTCTGTGCTCTCCAAGCGCATATATCTTCATCAAAGGGACAGAATGCGCGAAGGTCTGTGAAGAGTCAATTTTCAATTTTGCATTCCCAAATTTTTGTGGTCTTTCCACATAATAGTTTAGAAATATAAAGGGATTCCATTTTCATTTTTGGCAGAAGCAATAGAGGGTATCATAATGTCCTCCACATACCAGAGAACCTTGCAGAACAATCTCAGCCCTTAAGGCTGCTAGTGAAAGAGCTCTTTTTTAAAAAATTTTTACTTTCTTTCTATTTTTTTGCTTTATTGATTAAGGTATTACATATGTGTCCTTATCCCCTACCCCCTACCCCTCCCCTGACTCATGCCCTCATCCCCCTGGTGTCTGTGTCCATTGGTTAGGCTTATATGCATACATACAAGTCCCCTGGTTGATCTCTCCCCCTTATCCCCACCCTCCCCTACCTTCCCTCTGAGGTTTAATGGTCTGATTGATGCTTCTCTGCCTCTGGACCTATTTTTGTTAATCAGTTTATGTTGTTCATTATATTCCACAAATGAATGAGATCATGTGATATTTATCTTTCTCTGACTGGCTTATTTTGCTTAGCATAATGCTCTCCATGCAAATGGTAAGAATTTCTTCTTTTTTACCACAGCATAGTATTCCACTGTATAGATGTACCACAGTTTTTTAATCCACTCATTTGCTGATGGGCATTTAGGCTGTTTCCAAATCTTACCTATGGTGAATTGTGCCGCTGTGAACATCGGGGTGGTGAGATCTGGGCAGAAACAGAGGAGGTGAAGCCCCAGTAGTCTAGCTCAGACCCACTAGTATAGTGTGTGGGGAGGGATGGAATATTGTAGAGTTTAAATATTCATGTTTCATATATTCTATTTCATTTCAGATTAAAATCCTCAATGGCTTCATCATCCCCATTTCACAGATTAGGAAAGAATAGTAGTGAGCAGCCCAAAATCACCAGTAAATTTGTGAAAATAATATTGAATTACCTAAGAAATGTTCCTTGAAATATAAAATGAGCAAATTTTGACTTTTCAGTAAGCTGGCAGTTTTAGTTGCCTTTGTTCAGATATTTTTCTTCACAATATGTAAATTTTCTTTACAAATTTACAATATGTAAATTCATATTGTTCTATTATAAAGAGATTCATTGTATTTAAAAAATAGATTCAGCTAATCATTCCAAAAATCTATAAGGGTTATTTACTAATATTCATATGTAGTTCATTCTGATTTGGGAGATAGTTTGGTTTAAATTCTAGTTTTTAAAAAATTAAGTAGAGACACATTGTTTTAGCTCTATGTTTTCAAAGTGGTGTATATAGATGGTAATGAACATTATGAATGGGCTAAATAATTTCAATGAAGAAGATTTCACTCATAGTACACAAGTTATTTTTTGATGGAAGGAGGTGGTAAGATTTTCCTCATGAGGTTTCATGTTGAAGATCTTTCAATAAACTGGTCAGACTTCTGCCAAATTGTTTTGAAGGTTCTTTAGAACTAACCTGATTTTTCTCCTCACTACACATCTGAATTTTCTTAAGCTATTGGAACTTTTTTTCTGTTTTAAATGTTATATGAACTTTTTGGTTTGACCATTGAATAAAATGTTATGACATTTAAGCAGGGAAAACCCTATAAGCATTAATCAATGTGAGATATTTGTTGCTTTTTCACTCGACCCCATCCAGCTTTCATCCTGACATACACCATCCCAGGGGCACCGCCTGCTTGTTTAATTGTTCAGGACAGAACTTGGTTTGATCTCTCTCTGTGCTTTCAGTGCTGGTAAATTAATCAAAAGAAGTTACTGCTCTGCTGGGCATTAGCATGAGTTTAGATGTTTCTGCTTCAGGGTCTGTTCATCAACTAGAACGCTTTTAAGCCCCGAATGGAGAGTAAACAGTATCACTGCGGCTGCTTTGAGGGGAGCCATTACTTGTGGCTGCTTACATTTGGAAGGGGCCTGTTTGTATTAGCAGTTACTCTGGTTTGGGTTATAGCCTTTTCAAATGCTTTCTCTCCTCTTTTAATTTTAATGTTTTTTAATATTTGTG
The DNA here is from genome assembly GCA_026230045.1 of Corynorhinus townsendii. Classification (NCBI taxonomy): domain Eukaryota; kingdom Metazoa; phylum Chordata; class Mammalia; order Chiroptera; family Vespertilionidae; genus Corynorhinus; species Corynorhinus townsendii. The sequence goes on along the minus strand of JAPDVU010000003.1, from coordinate 122,443,685 downwards.
AAAAACCACCCCCACCATCATCACTGCATATACATACCGTAGGCATTTCAATAACAGGACATGGAGAGCAAAATAAAACAACCCAGTTCGGGCCTAGGCCAACATTTTTATAAAGTTTGAAAGCTAAAATATGTTTATCAACTAGAGTCATTAGAGGACAATGAAATTATAACAAAAAATGAGATATAAGCTATAAAATCAGTTTTTATTAACATGAAATTGTGGGTCCTTCGGTTTGTTGGTTTTTCTTCCATTAAAATCTAATGTCACGACCCACAGGTTGAGAACCACTAGCAGGGTCGCCTAAGACCACCAGAAAACACAGATATTTACATTACAATTCATTGACAGTAGCAAAATTACAGTTATGAAGTAGCAACGAAAATAATTTTATGGTTGGGGGTCACCACAACATGAGGAACTGTATTAAAGGGTTGAGAACCACTGCATTAGATAAAAGTTGACACTTTTATTATCATTGACACTATTTGTGCCAAGCATTGTACTAAGCACTGAGGATACAGAAGAGAATAGTCTTTGCCTTCCAGAAATTAGTCCCATGAAGAAGATAGACACATAACTGGTTATTTGGGGTGATGGGGTGAGTATTCTGAACGAGGTCTACTAGGGGATGGTGGGAATTAGGCTAGTGGCATGGAAGGAACGCCTGAGGCGGAGAGAAGCATCAGAGGAGACCCTTATAAGGAGGAGGTGACATCAGGTCTTCAAAATGGAATAGAAGGTAGCTGAGGGAGACAGGGAGCTGGGGATTGGAGGAGGATATTTTGTCAGTGGGAAAAAGCTGGGCAGCAGAAATGTGGGTAAATAAAACAGGCTCTTTTATATATTTTTAAAAATTTTACTTTTCAATTACAGTAGATAAGTAATATTATATTTGTTTCAGATGTACAATATAGTGATTAGATATTTACAAAATGATCATTCAATAAGTTTAGTACCCACCTGACACCATACAGTAATTATTGCAGCATTATTTACAGTATCCAAGATATAGAAACACCCTAAGTGTTCATTGGTAGATAAATGGATAAAGAAGATGTGGTACATACCTACAAGGGAATATTACTCAGCCATAAAAAGGGATGCAATCTTACTATTTGTGACCACATGGATGGACTTAGAGGGTATAATGCTAAATGAAGTAAATCAGAGAAAGACAAATACCATGTGATTTCACTTATATGTGGAATCTAAAAACAAAATAAACAAACAAAACCAACTATTATATATTTTAAGTTATTAGCATTATACAAAACCTACACACATTTAGTGTGTGCCATTTGATGAGCTTGGTCATATACAAACACCGGGAAACCATCACCACAATCAAGGTAGTAGACATCCATCACCTCCAAAAACTTGACCAGGAACCCTCTTGAATGGTGATCTACTAAGCTTAGGCTTGTTCCTGGAGGGGACCATTGAGGGATTTAAGAGGGTGCCATGGGCAGGTTGGCCTGTGAACAGAGCAAAGCTGCAGTGAGACAAAGGAGTGGAAGGCAGCAAACCCATTATGTTTGTAGAGATTTTCTTTAAAAGTGAAAAAGAAATTAAAATAAGATGTTCTGGTCACTATTGAAAACAATTAATTACTTAAGATAGCTATAATATTGTCTCTTTAGTTTCTGATAATTGACATTTATGTTTACACTAGAGGCCTGGTGCACAAAAGTCGTGCAGGGGGGTTGGGAGGGTGTCCCTCAGCCCAGCCTGCACCCTCTCCAATCTGGGACCCCTCGAGGGATGTCTGTCTGCCCCTTTGGGCTGATCCCAGGAGGACATCCCTCTCACAATCCAGTCAGACATCCCGCTCATAACCCAGGACTGCTGGCTCCCAACTGCTCACCTGCTTGCCTTCCTGAGAGCCCCTAACTGCTTCTGCCTGCCAACCTGATCACCCCCTAACCACTCCCCTGCCAGCATGATTGATGCCTAACTGCTCCTCTGCCAGCCTGATTGCCCCTAACTGCTCTCCCCTGCAAGCCTGGGCCCCCCTCAACTGCCCTTCCCTGCAGGCCTGGTCACCCCCAACTTCCCTCCCCTTCAGGCCTGGTCACCCCTAATTGCCCTCCCCTGCAGGCTTGATCTCCCCCAACTGCCTTCCCTTCCAGGCCTGGTCCCTCCCAACTGCCCTCTCCTGCTGGCCATCTTGTGGCGGCCATCTTGTGTCCACATGGGGGCAGCCATCTTGTGTGTTGGAGTGATGGTCAATTTGCATATTACTCTTTTATTAGATAGGATTAAAAGTAATTATTTCCATGTAAAGAGCTTCTATTTGTATATGTAAATTTTCTATTTTGAAAGAGTCACTTGGGGGCAGATAGAAATCTTTTTGGGATTACATTGATAGATCAGTTAAGTAACATAATAGCAACCTTTCCATTTTAAAGCCTGAGAATTTTTGGTTCCATTTGTTTAGGGTTTAAAATTGAAGTGAGTTTTTTTTACTGCAACACATGATGCTCCTTAACTTATGATGGGGTTACACCCATATAAACCATCATAATTTGAAAATATTGTGAAGTCAAAAATGTATTAATACACCTCACCTACCAAACATTGTAGCTTAATTGGCAGTCACACTGCTGTTTTCAAGGTGCAAATGCCATCTTTTTCTGGTGAAAACTAGCTTATTGTGTACTAGTAAATGTGATTTATTGGGTGGGCTTCCTATTTCTCCTATAACTTTCTCTGTGGTTGTTTGAAGGTAGCTAAGTGAACCTCCCAAACACTTGACTTATTTTAAATTCAACCTCATCCAGAGATGCTTAGTGGGTCTGAGAAATGATGCCCAGCCCTGGCCAATGTGACTCAGTTGTTTAGAGTGTCATCGTATACACCAAACGGTCATGAGTTTGATTCCTGGTCAGGGCACATACCCAGATTTCGGGTTTAATCCTCAGCAGGAGACAACTGATAGGTTTCACTCTCACTCTTCTCTTTCTCTCTAAGAATCCATTAAAACATGTCCTCCAGTGAGGCTTAAAAAAAATAGGAGTGATAAAAATTATGACCATAATGAGAGGCATAGAGGCCCAGTGCAAAGAAATGTCAGCATCTTATTTTCAAGGACTTTTTTATATGCTTTGCATTTGGAAAATTCAGACATGTCTATATGATAATAAATACATCATGTAGTGTAGTATGATTCAAATGGCTTCAGTCTACAATAGAGGTGGTCATAGGTCTTTAAAGAGGAGTGTGGACTTGAGCAAAAGGCCTTGGATATTTAATCAGCTTTTGTTTTTTAGAACTTAGTTGCTTTATCATTACAAAAGTTATACAGAATAATGATGTGAAACAGAGAGAACAACGTGAAGGAATAATACACCTAAATCCATTCTATGCAGAGATAACCACTTTCTAAAATGCTTCTCCCCAAGCTTTATCTGTGTGTGTGTGTGTGTGTGTGTGTGTGTGTGTGTGTGTACTTAGTGCACGCAGACTTACAACTTGCTTTCCTTATTCAACAGCATGGTGAACATATGACCATATTCCAGGTAGGCACACTTTAAAGCTATAGCATTCTCAATGTTGTGATGCCTGTGACCCTGTTTGGTTATCCATTTACTCTTTTAGGCCAGATTCATGGAGTGAAGTTGACTGTTTAGAAGTTAAATGTAGTTATATATCCATTGGTAGTGTATCAGAGAAGTTAAGTGTAGTTATATATCCATTGGTAGTATATCAGTGTGCTTGTTTACACACACACACTGACATTATGTAATTTTAGTCCATTTAGTCTTTGCCAAATCTGTTCAAACTATTCTCTTCACTTGAGCTGTTCTTTTGTCTGTTTGGCCCACTATCTCTGCCCATTCTTTCGGAACTAACCACCCTCCACTGAGTCTTTGGCTGCAGTCTTCATTTCCCACCTGGCTGGAGGGGTGTATACACCATGTGTATCTCTCTTATTGGAGAGTGGGGATCTGGAGCAGGGATGGGGTGTGGGTCAGCATGGGGTCTTGGGATTCTCCCATGGTACTCCTTACCACGCTGGGCCTTATGAGAGGGACAGACCAGGCTGGGTGAAGTAACGAACTTGTGGCACCACTATTCAGAGAAATACCAGCCCGAATGGCCACAGCATGAACAAGAATGTTGTATGAGCCAAAACAGCAGGTAAATCTGGGATGTGGAACCACAAGCAGACCTGGCTGATGCACACTGGGAGCCCACAAACCGAGTGATAGCACTCACGGTGTGTGGTCCCACAGCTGTCCCTCAGGCTCGACCCCCACACATTTATAAAACCATTTCTACTTATTCAGCGTCCATCTCAGTGCTGATTCACATGAATGTTGGCCAGACGCTCTGGGTTGTGTGGTTATTCACTTCCCTTCCCTGTAATGAATACAATGCTCTGCCTTCTTTACAGACTGGAGCATGTGTAGCTATAAGTTTGGAGACTCTCATTCTAGTGCGGTAGGTCAGTCCACAAGTATTATCTGAGTGCCAACCATGTATGGAGGTGAGCGCTGACTGGGGTTATGTGAAACAATGGCTGTGGTGCTGGCCTTCATGGGGGAACACAGAGGGACAATGACCCTCTGCAGAGAGGGATGGCCTCTCCATGTCTGTGATGTCATCTCCCAGTTCTCTCTTACAGACCTGTGGTCATGAGAACTGGCAGCCCAAGAAGGTTGTGAGGTAGTGCTCTGGAATGAAGCATCTCTCCTTCTCCCTGGGGCTTGGTGAGTGGGTGTGCACAGAAAAGAGAAACGCCACCCACATGATCAAAATTCACCCCTAGAGATAAGGAGAAATCTATTTCCTTAGTTAATATAGCATCTGGAAGAAATAGAAAAATGGCTATTTCTTAATTGCCATTAAAGTGCATTAAGCCAACATTGGTGTATATTTTTCTCTCCTTCATTCACTCTAGGTCTCAAAAAGAAATTGGTCCCCTTTCACTTACCACCATGTCTGTGTGACTTATCCCAAGAGCTATAGATACCACTTGACTCCGTCACGATTGATAGCCCCGTCTTATCGCTGCAGCACCTTGGAGGCATTAGGCCGTGGCTCCACATCTCACTTAATTACCCCACACATTTATATTGGTTGGCTAGTTTGCTGCAATCTGCAGAGTTGGATTGCTTAATATATTTTTCTTTGTTCTACTAATGACCTAAACTCGGTAATGTGTGGATAAAGAGTCCCAAAATATGCAATAAAAACTGACAAGGAGTATCAGTGCCTTATTAAACTCACTGGCCCTGGCGGCTGCTTCTGCAGCTCAGGAATGTCAGTGGGCAAGTCAAACAGAAGGAGCTCATTACCGTGCTGACTGCCCTAGACCCATCAGCCATTATCTTCCCAGGAAGCAATGGCCTTCTGTTTGCTTCTCACAAAAACTTCAACTTTTAGACATTTTGAATGGAAAAAAACCTAAGTGATTTTTTTTTTTTTGAGTTTTTACTAATATGACTTAATGGGCTGCCGCTAACTTCTCGGAAACCAATCAAAACTGTCTTTTCACTAATGTTGGAAAATCTTTTCCTTTGACTAAAAGTTAATACATTCAATGTTAGAAGAACTCTACCTAGAGGTTTGTACTCGATAAAACCCTGTTCAAGGACGAACGTCTTGGAGAATTGCCTGATGTCAGGAAGGAGGCAGAGAGGTTGTAGCTCTTAAAATTGTTCAGATCAAATATAAAGAACAATTCAAATTTTAATTTTGTTTCTCTTCATAATTTTTCCCCATCATTTCAGAGATGAAGTACTTTTTAGATGTTTTTTTTTTTTTTTTTTTTTTGCTATAGCAATAGGTTATCTGTGATGTAAGAATAATTATCGATTTCATTAGGATTTGAGGCTCACTGAAAGTGGTTAACTCTTGCAGTGAATAGTTCCATTTTTGGCTTTTCTGGTGTCATTTATATAGTTAGGCAGACTCTGAAAATTTCTTTATATCAGTTTCTCTCCAATTGCTTTAAAAAGAATGAAACCCATATTGGCTTTTCTGTTTTACTTTGAGGATGAGAGTAAGAGGAAAGCCCATGTGCAGTAGAGGAATGAAAAAAACACCAGCCCTCCAGGTTTGATGTTGCTTGAGGTGAAGATCATGCTTGTAATGGTTGATGTTTTTCATGTGTTTGTAATTTATTCCAGTGAATGGTGGACATTGTTTTAGGTATGAGGACACATTGAGCTAATTGTATAGTTCTAAGCACTGGAGAAGATCTCTGATATTATTACAGTTCCAATGTCAAAGGCAGGCCTTCCTCATGTTAGCTCCCAACTTCACCCAAGGACAAAGCCACTGAGAAAGGCGTACTGACAGTGACAAAGTTTTTTCTTTGTTCTTCATTTGCCTGCTCTAAATCTCCATGCATGCCATTTCCCTCTAGTATACCAGAACTGCTCCCATTATTTTTGCACATTGATTCACATAGGTAAACTTAGCAATAGCCCTGTATGCCAAGCACTTTATCAGGTATATGGGCAATTAAAAACTGAAGACATAATCTTTACCCAGCAAGAACTTGCAATCTGATTTACATATATTCATATTCAGTGTGTATGAATATTAGCGTTAAATATATTATATTAATGAGTTTGAATATAAAGAAAGTCTATATAAAATTATTCATGGAAACAATTCAATACAGAAGGGATGATAAATGCAAACAGGGACATATCAGCCCCCAATTTTTTTTCTCTCTGCTGGTTCTCAACCCATCTTCATCCTAAAGATCCTAAGAGCCAGCACCTTAGGGGGGAAGAATATTTTCAGCTCAGAGCCTGGATAGTGTCTTCCATGGAGAAGTGAGGAATGGTGCTTGGCCCTTAACCCAAGAGTCAGGCAGAAACTAAAATATGTTTTTTTCTTTTCGGCCTCTTAAAATGATTGTCCACTTTTATAATGTATTTGGTCTTCATAGCTCTCTTGTGAGGCAGTTGGCAGTGGTGACACCCCCAAGTTCCAAGCAGAAATCTGAAAACTGGGAGTTAAGGTGACCTTGTGTTCCTGCAGTATTGGGAATAGAAGAGCTGTAGCCTGTGTCCTGTCCCCCAGCCCAGCCTGGCCTGACTGCTCCACAGAGCATCCAAATGGTTGTTTCCACAATAGCAGAATGTAGCAGGTGGTTGAGCATGCAGATCCTGGACTGACACAGCTGTGTTTAGATTCTGTCTTGCCACTTGTTAGGATTCTGGGCTTAGTTTTTTCATCCATAAACTGGTCAGAATAATAACTATTTCTCAGAGTTGCAGTGAGGATTAAATTAGCCAGTGCAGCCCTGACTGAGTATCTCAATTGGTTAGAGCATTGTCCCGATATGCCAAGATTGTGGGTTCAAACCCCTCTCTGGGCAAATACAAGAATGAACCAATGAATGCACAAATAAGTGAAATATCTCTCTCTCTCTCTCTCTCAAAAATCAATTTAAAAATAAATAAATAATAAATAAGCCAGTGCATGGGAGGCACTTAACCCAGTTACTGATGAAAAAATAGCACGTACTAAATCAGCACTTGCTGCTGTTCCTATATTATTATTATTATTATTATTATTGTCTCATCTTCTTGCCTTTGACTTTAAAATATAAGTTTTAATGCTCACTTGGGCAGCACATATACTAAAACTGGAGCAATGCTGAGAAGATTAGCATAGCACCTGCTTAAGAATGACATGCAAATTTGTGAAGTGTTCCATTTTTTTTAAAGCACTGTAGCGCTTAGGCTTAAAGAACACTGGAATTCTCATGGTTGGTCACAGAGCAGAAATAACAGAATCAGGGAGGTAGTATATCTGGATAAATAGAAGTAAGGATCCCATTTATACCATATCTTTTGGTTCCTCTCCTTTCCTCACCATTCCTCCTTATTCATGTTCACACATGGTCATCACCTGCGTTATTTTCTCCCTTGTTCACAGCTTTCACAGCAGGCACACTAAAAATCCTAGAGGGGAGTGAATGACCTTTCAAAAGGATGGGGGGATGTGTTGGAGAAAGAATGGAATTTTCTCAGCAGCCCATAGGATTATGAAGGTTCTCTCCACACGTCAGTTATTGTCACCTTGGAGCCAAAATGAAGGTCTGACATCCGCTTGTCACTTTGCCTTGGAAACTGGGTCACTGTGATCTAAGTGGATGATAGGTCATTTTTGTTGCATGGCTTGAAAAAATATATAACACCAAAGGAATTGCTTCTTTAGATTCTGTCTTCAGTGTATACCAGTTCAATTTAATGAGCTATTATGTATGCTCACGTACGCACGTGTTTGTGAGTGAAAGAGAGGATACCCACTGAAACTTTGCTTCCTATGACAGTGCTTTACCCTCCCCTGTCACATTCCCTTAGGTGATCCTCAGTTTGGTTGATGACTCCCATTTTCAGCCATGGGCTAGATACAATTACAAGGTACTGACTGCATAGGCATTTCTTGCCTTCTCCGTTGTATTTCAAGATCTTTACGGGATGAGAAGTAAAAATCACTGCATAATGCTAGGAGTCCCTACTGTATGTGCTCCTGAGCACCTTCCCTCTATCTCTCAAGTTTCTTGGCTAAAACTTTCTTTATTCTAACTGCCCTCTTGTACTAGCCCTCAGGCAAGAGGTTGTGCATCTAGCTAGCTCTGGTCTTGATCTCCTTTCCAGGCTCTGTTAGGCTCTCTGTCCTGAGGACTGCATGGTCTCATGCACTGGTTCCCTGCAGCTGCAGGCCAAGGTAAACATGGCAGGTGTTAGCAGCATCGACCCCGCCTATCAAACCCCATAAAAGGCAAACTTGATTTTAGGTCATTGATACTTAGAATAGGTGGTAGCCTGATACACATGTCTGTCCATGTATTAATTACTCTGAAAAGTATAGTTACCAGGTGAACTCAGAGGTTCATTACAATGCCTGTTCAGAAGAGGGCTTCTCTGAACAGGCATTGTAATGAATAAAAACTCTTACTCTCTCACTTTTTTTTTGATCAAATTGCAAGATGATCATTATTCATATAGTATGTAAGTATATTCTTGAACCTGAAATGGAAATAATTATAATCAAGAAGGAGAAAGAGAGTTGTGTTTAACATCAAAAGTTGTGTAATTCATCATTAAAAAACAAGTAATTCAGCAAACGTTTGTTACCTGTTATGTTTGGTGCTATGGGATTTAAAGATGAGTAAAACAAACCCCTAACACCAGATAGCTCACAGTCTAGTTATGGAGACAGAGTACATAGCTAACTACATTTCAGACCAGTCTTTATGCAAAGAAGTGCCATTATGATGGTCTTAATCAGTTAGAAGAGCAAGTTACAAATTCAACTTTGCAGTAGATTGATTACCATTATAACTGGCTGTTATAGTTTATTTGATCTTCGGGTGTACAATGTCTTGGGGCTCATGTGGTGTCTTTACGCAGACTCTCATGTGGTTGATCACTATGCCCATACTCATTCCACCACCGCCAGGACCTCCTGCCCCTTTGCCTCCTGTCTGCCTAGCTTTCTCTGCCACTCTCCAGGACTTTAGCAGACGTATAAAATCATTAGGTGTCATTTGCATGTTTTACTAGTATTTTGAGAATGGTAGAATGCTGCTGCTTCTTTTTTCCCCAAAATGGACTAATTTTTATAACAGTTTTAGGTTCACAGCAAAACTAAGGGGAAGGTATACCCCCTTACACCCCCAACTCTGTCCATCCACACACATTCAGAGCTTCCCGCATTATCAACATCCTTCACTAGAGGGTTCAGTGGCTGCCATCAGTGAACCTACGTTGACACATCATTATCACCCAGAGCCCATAGTTTACGTAAGGGCTCACTCTCAGAGTTGTGCATTCTGTGGGTTTATATAAATACACCTCTTTATTTAAACAGTTTTACATACATGTAATTAAAAGAGCATTATCATTTCCTGCCATTGAGATAAAGACTTATGGCTTATTAAATACAGACTCTAGGTTTGAGAAGGGGTATATGCTACTTGGAAGAAATAGCTTTGTCTAATTTACCTCCATTCCCTCCCAACAAATTCCACTCTCAAATTTAAAAAAAAAAAAAAGGAGCTGCATTAATATGTGAACTGACTCCTCAGGTTTGAGTGCACATGGTGCTGGCCACTGCTGTTCCTGGGGCTCATAGGGCTCTTAGTTGTTAGGGTCAGGACTGGGCTGAAGGTGGAGGTGCACCGACTGCCCCATTTTTTTCAGAGGACAAGTAGTTACAGTTGGCTTGTTTATTGGATTGTAGCCAGATGGTCTTTGTTCTAGGCACAGGTGACAGATAAAGGGCAGGTCTAATTAAAATCACTCTATTAAGCATCTTGGTCGTCATCCATTTTCAGTGGTGCATGAGCTCATGATGCCTGGTCCTGAAGGAGCCATAAGCGTGCTCTGAAATGTCAAAACTCAGAACACTTCTCAGCTTTCCTCTTGGTTCTGTTTCCTATTCCCACCTTCCCCGCAGCAGAGGCCAGGCAGCTGTTTTGAAATACTAGTGAAATTTGCAGTGGAGAACAATAAATGTACGTTAACTTCAAGGAAGGCAGATACTCCTGAGAGGGACTTGGTGACCTTAATAAAGCATTTCAAGGAAACAGAGTATCAAATTAATGCTTTTTGTGCTAAAAACATTAAGGTATTTAAATGTGTTATTCTAATCCCTGTTTCAGCCTGGGGACAGAAGGATCTAATATCTTTTATTTAAATCCCAGCCTTCATAGACTGCTCCATTCTTTTCACCTTCTACAGAAAGAAACAGACTCTAACCTGTGGATTTCAGTGAATATAAAACTATGTAATTCACAACATACAACCTATTAACTTTTGACACTAAATGTGATTGCCTAGATCTTAATATATCCTACATCATTTAGTGGCGATGTTAGATTTTCAGAAGCTATACTCCTGTCTTAGTGCCACTTTGATTGCTCTGTTTCCTGGACATGTGATAAAATTGTCATGTACACAAGTGGAGATGCATAAATTCTGAACACCCAAGCAGGGTATACCGATTTCAAAGTGGGCCCTTTCTGGGCTGTGGAGTAAATCGATCTTGAGTAGACACGGTGTCCTCCTCCCTTTTTCTGAGAGCGACTCTCAAAGCCTCAGCTGCACAGGCAGCATTTACAGCCACAGCACAGGATCAGGTTATAAGGTTTTTATTCGGTTAATAAAGAATATCAAGTTCCCTCCTGACTCACAACTGCACGGTGGTAGGATAAAAGAGAGTAACTGTAGGGCGGTGAAGGCAGTCATCAGATTAGACGGTGATAAATATGCCTTGCCCCAAATTAGTTGTTAGGGATCCTTTCCTTTAAAATCCTTGATTGTTGAGGAAATTTTTAGAGTTTGAAATCAAGATTTAGAGGCCATATAAGAGTAACTTCAGATTTTAAGAATATCTGTCTTAGAATTATTTGTATTTAAGCTCTGGGTAGTGCAAAAGATGAAAGTAAGAATACTTAATTAAGACACTAGCAAGATTATTTTTCAAGATCAATACTAAAAGGAAAATTAAGACTCGATGTTTTGCTCTGTGTGTGTGTGTGTGTGAGACACTAAGATTTATATTATGACTAAATAGTGAATGGGTTAAATGAACCTTTTAAACAAGAAAATCATTAATAGTAATTGTAAGAAATTCTTAAAGCAGCACATTTCTATAAGTAGTATTTTTAAAAGCTCTCATGTTCTCTACTGATTACAGCCTGTGGTCTTCTCCTCTCCCTCTTTCCTCCTCCCTCCTTCCTCCTCCCTCCTCTCTCTTCCTTTCTCTCTCTCTCCACCTCCTTTTTTGGTAGAGTGTAAAGGAGAGCTCAGCTCCTGTTTTTGAAAATTCATTCATACAGAAAGAGTATATCTGGAATGTGGAAACATTTAACCTTAATATTTTTGAAAAATTAATACCTATACCATGTTAAAAAATAATTTTCATACTAATAGGATTCCATGGATTTCTGCAGTTTGAATTATATACACATATAAAACATATATATATATATATATATAAATTTAACATGTATATATATGCTAAATTTATAAAGTGATCATAGAATTGCACCATCAAGATATAAAGCAAGATGATAGTGCAGCTGCCTGCTTCTTGATTCACCTGGCACAGTCAAGCATTATCACTTTGTGTCAGTAGCATGCATCCAACCTCAGTGTAATCATAGGGAGACAACCTTATGGCTGATACAGGTAAAATACAGGGAATGTTATCAAAGCATGTATGTTTCATCTTACCATAATAAATAATGCCATCGGTTCATCTGAGCTCTTAGGTTAGTTGCTCAAGAAATCCTGTGGCATATTGACCTGTATTTCATAGGGTCACATGAGGATTCATGGTTATTCCTTGCAAATTTTTATCACTGAAAATGAGATATAGGTTCATCATTTTATTTAATCAGCAAGTTAAATGCTTGTTCTATTAAGCACTGTGTTGAATAGTCATTAATAGTACAAAGGTACCAAGGTATTTGAGTTGGTGAAAGATGTGATTTTACACTTAAATCACTGTGCAAAGAGCAAACACGTGTTGAGGTACTTAAATATAAAGACTTGGTTGGATAATTTGCATCACCAGACATCCCTGAGATGATTTATAAAGACCTGGTAAGCTGGTATCTGTTAAGCCCTCAAAGTGCTTATGCAAAATGATACGCAAGAGCTAGCTTTTGGCTTCTAATAGTCAAAGCATTATGATCAGAAGAGCCAGGGGAAATGAAAAGGCCAGGCTTATAGGTTAGCCTTTTCCAGGAAAGCCCTATGTAAAGCCAAAGATTGTTGCCAGCTCTGCACCACTAAGCTCTCTCACAAAAAGCCTGTAATAAAGCCTATAACATTTTAAAGCATATTAATAGAAGAGTCAAAACCACTGGAATATTTGATCAAGAAAATTTTCAGTGTCCATCCCTAAATCACAGAAAAGTGGGGTGTTTTTAACTACTTTTAAAAATATTTTTATTGATTTCAGAGAGGAAGTAAGAAGTAGAGAGAGATAGAAACACCAATGATGAGGAAGAATCATTGATTGGCTGCTTCCTACATGCCTCACACTGGGGATCAAGACTGCAACCCCGTGCATGTGCCTCAACCACTGAGCCATGCCAGCTGGGCTGAACTACTTTCTACGGATGATACATTTAGATCTCATAGAGGTGTTCAGTCATTTTTGTATTGCCTTCCTTCTCTCCATCTATGAGCAGAAGTAGTCTTTCACAATTACACAGTAATAGCATGTTTCTAGGTCTGTTATTTATATGGAAGTTCATGTATTTTTGTTTAAGTGGAACTGTATTTTTTCCTATTATTTATAGCTATGCTTAGAGATGTAATTTAGTCTTAGGTTTATGATTTTGGTAGTTAGTCACTATTGATTGACTGTCCAGTGGATTAGCATTTAGAGTTGGGTAAAGAAATGGATAGGTAGGAACCAAATGGAAAGTGAAGGTTAGAGAGACAAACAGTCCACATAAGGGATATAATCAATCACACTGCATAAATAGACTTTATAGAAATAAATAAATCTATGAAATAATTTTTGGATTAATTCCTGAGATGTAGGTAGTCCATGTTGTCCCCTTGTGGTCTGTCATCCTGTCTGCTCTTTTATGAGGATCGTGGGTGATATTAGGGAGAGAATATCAACTTTGTAGGAAACCAATCAAGTGCAGTTTTGAAATTTTTAAGGATTGAGAGAAGTGGGGGAACAGGCGGGTCTGCATAATAGCTTAATCTTTAGAGGAAATGCTGGGGTTGATAGAACCCTTCAGTGCCAAAGCTAGAAATGCTCATCCCTGAACGTGTGTGCATGTTGTTCATGTGACAGCCAGGTATATGGGGCTTCACTCTCATGCTCATCACCTCATGGGTTATACTTTCTCTGCAAGCTTTCATTCTGCATTTTTCAATGTGTTCTTCTCAAGCCCCAACCTTTGTGAGGCTGCCTCCTGGTCAGGCCCTGTAGCCCTTGTAATAAAACCTGAACAGCTTCTGTAGTTTTGCACCTTCCTGCGGCACCATGTTGGTGGCTTCTGCATGTATAATATAGCTCCTCTCCATGTGGAAGTTTTCGTAATGAGGGCGCACCTAAGTCTGCTTTAGAACTGTTGAGTGATTGAGTCTAAGTATCCTTCTTTGTGCCTATACGTAAGTTACCTTTTTGGGTTCACCTAGACTCACCCTCTTTCCTCCTGCCACCACTCCACTTGGTCTCACGTCTATGACCATGCTCTAGGGATTACCTCAAGCTGCCAAAATTATCTGCTTTTGGAGCTTGGGACTCCAGTGAGATGTACCAAAAACTGAGACAAGAGATGAAATTTGAGAGAGTCACATATTTTGGATCAGAGCACAGGTGTAGGATGTTCCAGAGGGGGTAACTGTCCAGAAGGTCTGGACCACTGGCCCTGTGCCAGAGCACTCAACACATCAAAAGAAAGAACACATAGGTGTCAGTCGGCCAGTGGCACACTCATTAGACAGGTACATAGGATGGTTTAATTGTTTTTAGGTTTTAGATACATATGTTAGGTGTTTATATATCTACAAACGCTATATGAGATTTTTTTTAAGGTCCTGCAATTGTCAGACATTGTGGATCACTGACTGCTATAAGAAATAAGGTATAATATGTTATATCAATGTTTTTTAATCAAAGGAAATCTCTTTCATAAGGATACTATCTTTCAATTAACAGGAAGATCGATACTTTCACAAATGAAATCATGTATGTTGGTTTCTGCATCATTAAAAACACACACATATGGACTCTTGTATATCTTATTCTGCTTAGTATTTTCCCCTCTCACTCTCTTAAGTGAGATACTCAGATTGGAAGACTATCTTAAATGAAATACCAACCTAAATTTGTACTTGCTAGTTTGGGTTTAGAAGCAAAGAAGAACCTACATATGCAAAGCCTGAAAGAGGGGACAAAATTCAGTGTTTCTGCTAATTAATTGTAAATGTCACTCTGTGAAAATTTTGCAAGTATCCTGTGTTATAGGAATGTAAGCTTAGCCAATTAAAACATTTCAACAAGAGAGAACTTGCCTTCTTGTTCAGGCCATTATTGGCTACTTCAGTGGTCCATGACAAGCAACATGACATCATTCAGAACTTGTTAAAATGTACATTCTCTGGACTCACCTGGCCTTCCTGAATCAGAATCTAGTTTTATGGGCTCTCTAGAAGGTTCTGATGCCCACTTGGAATTTGAGACTCAGTGATCTCTTTTTTATTCATGAGGACTGTCTTTTTGGAATAAAGACATTTTGAAGTCCAATTAATGAAAGTATGTGGTGAATCTGGTTCATTAGTAAGAGTTGCAGCTGTGGTTGAAGTGCCCCTGAGTGGAGTTCCTTTAATTCCCCTGGCTCAGGTGAGCTCAGTTTACATCTATCAATATTGGAGGCCCAGCTCCTCTTTGACAAATGGGGCAGCTGAGCTCTTAGAAGAGAAAGGACTTAAATTTGTTCAAATGATATTGCAAGATCAGAATTTAAAAACTCACTCTGAGACGAGGGCTTTTGTAGATCAGATAAATTAATGCATGCTAATTAATCTTATACAGGCAGTTGCCAGTGGATATCTTTCAGTGTTATGTTTGAAATACCTTTAGAAAATGACTTTTAAAATTTCAGGAATACACATCCCCTAAATGAGGTACTCCAGAATACTGAATTTTTGTTTGAAAGTCTCAAAAGGAAAACTTATTTTTTTTTTAGAATCTAATGTGTTAGCCAAAAGAAAAGTGGGTAGAATACCTCTCTAGTTATTGAAGATCTTCGAATTTATATTTCTATATGTAATTCACCAAAATATGGTATAGAAGTGTCCTAGGACCCAGCTTGGCTCAGGTTTGGATGGGAATCCTTATTTTATGGGTTGGACGTATTATATGCTAGGAATACATATTAAGTGTGGCATATGATTCCACATCACAAACAGATTTTAGACGAGCTAGTTTGTGCTTTGTGGTAACTTGGCACACTAAAATAGTACGTATGGCTGAAGCGTAATGGTGCCTGTCCAGTTCTGTAGAAATTAGCTGTTTGACATCTGTTGTGAACCCCTAGTGTGTGCTAGAATTGTTTTCTTATGGCATTGCAGTTAGGGGCATAATAAATCCTTGATGAGAATCTCATGCTTCTAAAACATTGGGATATGACTTAGTTTATATACCGTCAGGTTTTTTTCTTTAATTTTGCCTTTTGGGAAAAGGCTGCTGTTGGACTCTCAAAGATTTTACTTTAAGTAATCCGAATCATGACTTGCTTCAACTTTCTTGACCTCCAAATTCCAAAGTGGAAAATATAGTGAGCATATTTGACTTGCTATTTATCTCGTGTTGGTTGGCTTATTGCAAAACCTCCTAACATAAAAGCAACAACTTTAATTTCAGAGAAAACCTTGAATTTGTTTAACACCTTCCCTCTTCCACCACCACTGTCCTTTGAACCTCCCACAGCACAGTGTCCATGTGGCTCAGCTTCCTGCCTGCGGGCTGTGCTGCTCCCCAGCTTCCCTTTCTTCCAGACCACTTTATCAGGTTTGCTGATAAAGAGGCCAACTTGCTTGATTACTTGAGGGGCATATGAAATCTCAAGGAGTCACAGACTCAGGCCTCCCAGTGCTGTTAAAGGGTCTGTTCTATGGTTTCTTATGATATCTTCATGGATGCAGAAGTTGGAGACATAAGTGATGGCACGTTTGGGTGAAGCTCCACTTCAGTAGATGAATAATTGTGCTTGATGCATGATTAATGTAACCATGGAGACAAGTGTCAATGCAGAGGTTCCCAGATTCTCTGGATTAACAGTACCTCAATGTCTCAATAATTACTTTGCAAAGCCCTTAGGCCAAAAGTAAAACTGAACAGTATCTAACTATTAAGCAGGCAAGATCAAACAATTCAAGGAGTATTTATGTCCTAAAAACTTAGCAGACATTTGAAACAATAATGCACATAAATGAAAGAATAATACTTCTTTTTCTTTCATTCTCAGATGATCATAATCACTTACCAATCATATGGTAGGGTACACCTGCTGAGCACTGTACAACTGCTCGAACCTTGGAGTAAAAGTGGACGCTGCCTCCCTCATTTCCTGTTGTACATTGATTTTTTTTCACAGTGTATTTGCTCTTTATCATAGCCACCATGAAAACTCAGCTTCACAAAGATATATAATGCAGAGCAATGTAGCATGATCTAATGTTGAGACTCTGGGCTACTTAGAGCTATTATTTTGTACCACTACCTGAGAGATGTTACTGAAAATGTATAATTTCCTCCCATAGTACCCTAGGACACCTACCTACACACACAGTTTGGTAACCATGGGTCAGATGGCATGTACTTCTCAGATGTGTCGCGCCCCCACCCCCCACCCCCAAACAACTGAGGCTGTGCAGGTGGGATAGGAGATAACATTTGCTTTGCACTTTTTAGGAAGCAGAATGGTTTCACATAAATACACCACAACCATCTCATGAAGTGATGGTTCTCCTTTTCTGCATTTCACTGATGAAAAGACAAGGACTGATATAAATGGTTTCCCTGATGACATAGTTCATATGGGGCACAGGAAAAGGTCATGCACAGTTCTTCCACTTTGAATCCTAGGTCATTTTCTCCGTACTATATTTGATCCTCTGCTTCTATTGAGTTCAAAAATAAAATGAGAAATCACATTTGTATAGCAAATTCTAATTGTGAGATGTGCCTCCCATCCTGCCAATCAGAAATTCAATGAAAAAGAGGAATGTAAAGACCAGACATTGGCTCCAAGTGGCAGTTGCTCAAACTTGGAGGGAATAGATACAGCTTATATCCCTGTGAGTTGAAATTGCTTACATTTCGTTGACAGGAAGCTCAGTGATAACAATAGTAAATCTTTCATTTCATTTTAAGCTACATTAAGGTCAATCTAGCATCTTCTACCAGGGAGCTGGTGACTGCTCTGTTCTGCTGTCAGCTGTCTAGAAGCTCAAACTTGGGAGCTATTTTTTAAGTTCTGAAGCATGCCTATTAAATAAGAGTTGAAGGACCTGAGATTAGTTAGCCAGAAGAAACTCAACTGTGGGAGGAAAGATGTGATAGGTATATTTCAACCTCCATAATATTTGGGAAAAAAAAGTTATATTTGTTCTAGTCTGGCCCAGAGGGCAGAATTAGTACTTTTCAATGCTTATCAACAACAACAACAACAACGAAAGTAATAATAATTTTTCGTGGTTGCAACTACCCCAGGAGGCTGTGAAGTCCTATTATTGAAAATCCCTCTGAAAATCACAAAAGAGGTATTAGGTCATACAACGTGGCTTCTAAAGCCCTTTTTCTAACTTGCTAATTTTTTTTTCTTTGTAACTGAGCAATGGCTTCAAAGTACCTGTGCTTTAAATTCAGCTTGCTGTCTCACCAAACACATTTCTTTCTAGAGTTGGTAAAATTTAAGTTTTCTTTTGGAAACAAGCATTTTTGTGGGTTGATCATATGAGAACTCATAGTTCTACCGGGAAGGTCTGTGAGTGTCTATTCTAGTTTTTAAGTCCAGTTCGTATGTGGCCACCTCTGGGAAACCCAGATAGGTCTTTTACTGTGTGCGCGCGCGCGTGCGTGTGTGTACATGTGGTAATGATTTAGTAAATTTCCCAAGTCAGCTTACCAATTCAGAATTTAAAATAAAAATAAGTCAGTCCTGAGGTCCTCATTGTCTGATCTTATACTGGGAACAAACACTTCATATAATCAATGTTGCTGTGCTTTAGACACCATAAATTTATATTAGGTTTCCTTCCCAGAGGACTTGAGGGCTTATGAACAAAAGCCCACCTGCCTGATTCCTTGTGGAAACAACCCCTCTTAGGCAGAGGCTGCTCTGTCCACCCTTTGGCCTCTGCTGCTGCATTTCAGCCTCAGTAGACAGTCTACCCCCAGGAGTCCCCTTCTGAAATCCTCTGCCTTGGCTGCCCTTCAAGTGCTGTCTCTGTCTCTGGGGTGGAGTTGGAGAAGTCTTTCTTCTTTCTTCTTCCTTGCGTCCTCTTTCTGCACTTCTCAAGCTCTGCCAACTTACTTTCCCTTCTGTGAAAGCAGATTTTATGGAAAATTCTCTTGCCAGACCCAGGTTGTGAATGATGTTCACCAAAGCAAAAATGGAGTCTGTGCTAGTTTTCTGATTTGCTGGGAAGACATTTCCCAAGGCCTCTGTAACCAGCTTCACTGCCTGTATCTTTTGGGAGGGCACATGTGCCCCTGGGGTGTTTGCATGAGGGGCTCCCACTGAGCAGGGGGATTACAGATGGGCTATGTTTTAAGTTAGTTTTGAGTTGTGTATTTCATCTGTGAAGTTGGCAAATACTTGAAAGCCACAAGCTACTGTTTTCTGAAAGCTCTTTTGCACATGAACATAAAACGTATGTATTGAATTTGGAAGTTGTCCGATGACTGCCCTTTTAATGCAGCTAAATGTAGATTACAGCTGTTTCCTCTGGAAAGATCAATACAGTCATAATTTCTCTTTCTTCTCTTACAGAGTGTCTCCTTTGCAGAAGTCTGAGATAGTAGACGTGGTCAAGAAGCGGGTAAAGGCCATCACCCTCGCCATCGGGGATGGTGCCAATGATGTTGGGATGATCCAGACAGCCCATGTGGGTGTGGGAATCAGTGGGAATGAAGGCATGCAGGCAACCAACAACTCGGATTATGCCATTGCACAGGTCAGAGGAATGAGCTGTCCTTTCCCGTGGACAAAGATGTCAGCTGGGCATGAAGGCTTGGTTGATGCTTGAGCCTGTCAGTCCAGCCCTAAAAACTCTGCCAGCCTCTTTGAGGTTGCCATCTAGGTGAAACCACCAGTGTGTTTGAACTTTGTAGTCTTGCTCTTGTACAGTTTGAAGGCCCTGTCCTGCCAGTCAGTTTTCTTTTGGCCAGCTGTGGGTTGGCCAAGCTTTCTGTCATCCAGGCAAGATATCATCTCTGACTGATAGGTCTCTGGTCCTACTAATAATCTCCTACCTTTAACTCATGCATCTGCTGTGCATGCTTTTCCTTCTGCTGTCCTCTGCCACCGAATGGCTGTGTTCATAACATCTACTCTACAATTCCCACGGTGGCATTTCCCCACTTTCAGAAGTGCTGGAACATTCTCTCCTCAGGCATTTGAGATCAGGGAAAAGCAATGATTTGCGGCTGCCATTCTCTCTGTAGCTGTGACCAGGGAATTTCGTGGGACCACTGCTGTGAGGGGCATTGCTGAGAGCACAAGCTGGGTTTGGGCCGTAACTACCCCACAGCAGGTAGCAAACAGCCTCCTGCATTTAGGCCAAGTTCATCCCATTCCTCTCTGGATGGAACATCCCATTCAGAGGCCCCTGATACACTGTAGTTACTATACAGGTGGCTGGAGGATAGAAAACATGTTTGCTCCTTAATGATGTCCAAAAAGTGAAGGGTCAGCCAACTACCTGACCCCATTTGGCCTGCATGATTATACAGAAAATCTAAGCAGGACAATGAAAACAGAGCATTTCCTCCTATCTCCTGATTGCAGTATGCTGTTATTAAATGCCGCTTGTTTGGGGGTTAGTGAGGATTCCCTCCTGTTTATCCCTTGTTTACTCTTTTGAAGAATGTGTTAACCATAATCCCATGAACACAAGCAATGAAACCAGGGGCTGCATATAAAACAGAAAAGAGCTTCCAGTTCCCCCAGGGCTGCAGGCTGGTCCTCTGCAGCTTTGGGCTTCATCTCCCCAAAGGAGGGCTCTGCACTAGATCACCTCTCAGATTCCCTTCCAGATCGTGGTTCTCCAACCCAGGGAGGAATTACAAAATCCTCATGGCTCTGAAAAGTGCATAAAATCAATCATGTTCCTTTGTTGATTTCAAATAAATTTTTAAGATAATTGCTCAAAGTAGGTAGAAGGAATTCTGATTTTACAGGTGGGAACACTGGGGCTTTTTCAGGTGACCTGCCTCAGGTCGGAGCATTCAGGGTCCAAGAACACCAGACCTGTGTGTGACCTTGGGGACCAGCCCCACACACCTGCCCGTTTACTTTCTTGTGTCAACTACTCCAAGGCCTGGGGGATTCACGCTTCCTGTAGTCTGTCAGTAAGTATAGATGTTATACACCCCAGCATTATTAAATACTTGAGTTATAGCATCATATGGTTGGAAGGGATCTTTAAAGGTTTCCTAGGAGTTCCAGGCAAATATTTGTCTGTCTTTTTCTTTAAAATGTCCAGGGAAGGGCAATTCCATGACCTGCCTTATTGAAACTGCATACTAATAGGATGTGGAATCTGGAGCAATTGCTCTCTTCAAATTAAAAGCATCAAAGAAGGGTAGAGAAGGGAGCAGGGCTTTCTAACTCTATTTAGGGGTTTTCTTGCCCCTCCAGCATAATAGTCAACTTGCCAAAGCCACTGATGAATGGTCCCCATGTCTGTGGGTCTTCATTTCTCCTGTCTATGGTCCTGTTTATAATTAGGCAGAGGTCCCATTATTTTAGGGCTGCATTCCTCCCCACCTTACAGCCCCAACAGTGCTTCCTCTATAGTTACTGAGTGGGAAAGACCACAATTTTATGAATTTCTTTGCCTAGTAAAATGAGAAATGTCTTTGGTTAAAGTTAACAGCTTGTTTATCTGTTCATTTTAATGTGGATGATCCACTTTGATTGGTTTTTTGAGAAAGTATACCAAAGGGTTATATACAGAAGAAGAAAATTTAGCTTAAAGAATTGTCCTTGGAAAAATTATGAAGTAGGCAAAAAGTGAAGGGTCAGCTAGTTACTCTGGATCTACTTCTTTCCAGCCTGCCTGTGCTTTTATCCACGGGGCAGCTCCCAGGACTGACAACCATCCCTGACTTGGTGCCTCGCCCATGGGCAGCTTGTGCCTGCACCTGGAACTCTCAGTGGTCTGTTCTCAGGAGAGAATCAATCCTGCCCCCTACCTTCTTAATGTTTTCTGAAAGACCTCATGAAAACAGCATTTTGATTTAGGATATTATTTTTTCCTGAAAATAAATCATTGCAGCGCTAAAGTTGAGACATTTGGGATGAGTGCAGCAGATGTTCTCTGTGCCCATTGAAGTGTAACATCAGGGGGTCTGGGTCAAATACAAACTTCCTTTTTATTTGTGTAGCTAGTTACTTTATGATTCCTCATTCCTCCTGGGAATCCTTAATGAGCATTTATGGGAAATTTTATTTTTCCATATGTACCTACTCCTGCCATTTTGAAGTTGTCATTTCGCTTTTGGAGTGTGCAGTTGGGGACTTGCCTCACGCTGATCTGGAGGAACTCATCAGATTGAGTCCCCTTCTTTAGTGCTAATGGAAATTATTATGTAGCTCCCTCTTGAAAATAATATCTTTTTTTAAATATTGCCTTTTCTGTCTTTTCTACAGATAGTTAAATTTAATTTCAAAAGTCATCTGAAAGTAAGAGAAAGTTTATAATAGCAAAAGAATTTCTAATGTTTGCTCAATGCAGCCTGATTGTTCCTTTTAGGAGAGTCATGGGGTTGAGCCTGTGGACTGCCCAGTGACTCAGAACAGGGAATTAAGGTTTTAGTTCAAGGCAACCAAGGGAGAATTCAACATTGCTGTGAGGCTCACTGAATATATAGAAACCATAATTTAAACAGGATCATTCCTAACAGTCCATTCATGCCTGAGCACAGCAATCCATAAAACCAAAACACACAAAGAACTACAACACCAGAGTGAGAGGGGGAAATGGTGGCCAAATAGGCAGTCCTGTCATGCACCTCATCCCAGAGCCAAACTAGAAATACAATTAAATTGGAGAACATTCACCCTGTAATCACCAATGAAGTCCAGCTGAGGAGGAGGAAGTACAGAAAAACACCTGGAGACCAGTAGGAAAAGCAAGGTCGTGAGAGGAGCTGACCCAGCTCCCAGGGGCAGCAGGCTGGAGGGCCGAGAGAGGAGGGAGTGCTGGGCTATGGGAGGGTCTGTTCCCTCAAAAGATAGAGGCCCAGAGCCCAGGCTGGGCTCCACAGCCTGGAGCACCAGAGCCCTGACCCAAGGCCCACATAACATCCAGCTGTGAAAGGCGGCAGGGCTGCTGTCAGCAGCAGCAGAGTCTAGAGCCAGCACACCAGAGCCAGTGGGAGAGAAAACCACAGTTTTGCGTTTTGTTTTTTCTAAACCCAGAGCACAGGAGTTTTTGTTTCCAACTACTCACCTGAGGCTTTGGTGCAGGGAGGGAGGCGTGGATTTGAGGTGCCTAAAGAGAGGCTGTGGTGGGAAGCAATGCAGGGAGATGTGGAAATGCCAGGAATCCTGCATTTGGTCGTTCATAAGTGTCCAAACTGAAAGGGCCATTTTTTCCTTAGAGGAGCCACAGGGCAGGTAAAGAAAAAAAAACGCTGCCCTAGGTAATATAGCCTGCTCAACTCTTAGGAACCCTACATACCACACCCTGAATTCTGACCTTTTCAGAGGAAACAAAAGCAGAGGCCAAGCCTATGGGTTTGAACAGTCTCAGGAGCCCTCAGTGACTGGATGGGGAGGGCCTGTCTGCCCCATTGTCCTGGGCACCAGTCTAGTCTGGTATTTTCCCCTCATGGGAGAGCTGATAGAAAGTCCAGGTTTGCAGACGATCCCACTGGTTTGCATACAAGGATCTCTGCCCAGCTGAGGGCAGAGTAATATTTTGGGCGATTTGCAGAGGAGTAGCCCTGGGACAGGGAAACACACTAACCACACTCCCTGGAATCTGAGCAGCACTTTCCCCACCTAAAGCCCTTTCAGAGACAGACTTTTGAGTGATTAAGATTGACAGCTGGCTAGCAGGCAAAGGCGGGCAGAGGTGGAAATTGGAGAACCAGAGGAAGTTTACTGACCCAGCCCTGGGCTCCACACGCTAACAAACCAGTTTTAGAGCTCAGATTGAGCCCTCCTGTTTGCAGCCAAGTCCTGTGGAGACAGACACAATATGTGGCTCACTTGGAGCTTTGAGCAGGTTGCTGAAAGCCAAAGGAGGATAGTTTCTGATAGGGTTTAGCACCTAAAATATCTCAGGGAAAACCCAGAAATGGCAGACAAAACAGTCAGCCACAGTCATCAGAAGAGTAGGATCCAATGGAGGTCCTATGGGCACTAAACTTGGCTGGCTGAAATGAACGCCACTTCACCTTTTTTCCCTCCTTTTTTATTTCATTTTTTCTTTTTTTTAATTTCTTCTCTTTCCTCTCCCCCTTTTATTCTTTATCAATCTACTTTATTGATTTGTTATTGCTCTAATCTCTCATTTCAGTAATGTATCTAATTTTCATCTTTTTTCCTACACAACCTTATTTTTTTCTTTCTTTCTTTTCCTTTTATACTCATATCTCATCTTTTCTACTTTTCTTATTTTGGGTCTATCTGCTTTCTCCTCTATTTTCCTTTTCAAGAAATCTTTCTTACTTTTCTTCTTTCTTTATTTTAAACTATTTTTCTTCCCCTATTCACCTAATTATTTATTCTTGTTTTCTTCATTTTAGCTCTGCACCTACATATTCCTTTTACTCACCTATCTCCCTCCCCCCCCCCATTTTTTGTCTTTTTTGTTTTGTTTTGTTTGTTTGTGTGGGGTTTTTTGGTTGGTTGATTGTTTCATTCTTTTTCTCCTCATATTCTTCTATCATTCTTGCTCTCTTTTCTCTTTCCTAATTCTCTATTCTGTGGTGATTGATTTTGTTAGTGGTGTAAGGATCTTGTGTATGTTTTAGTTTTGTTTCTTTTATGTTGCATTTTGTTGTGTTGTATTTTGTCCTGTTCTGACAGCACCTCCACAACAGCTTGCTTGATGTGGATGAGCCACATAGTCAGCCAGTCTGAGAGGAGATTCCATCCACAAATGAGACAATAACATTCAAGACACAACTACAACAGGAGAACCCAAATAACTCAAGCAAGAGACTTTCTTAGAGCACCCAGTTCAGGAGATCTAAATTACACCACTGTGTCCCACAAAACATCTTTCACATAAGACCACCCCACAAAGTCTGGGAAACATAGCAGTTTGATCTAATATATAGAAACAAATACAAAGGAACAGTGAAAATAGGGAAACAAAGAAACAACACCCAAATGAAAGAAAAGGAGTCATCACCAGAAAAGGAACTAAATGAAATGGAGGCAAGCATTTTGTCAGATAAAGAATTCAGAGTAATGGTAATAAGGGTAGTCAAACAATTCAGGGAGAACTACAAGCAACTTAATGAGAATTATAAGGAGCTTAATGAAAACATTAAAAGACAATGAGAGCTATACCAATATGAAAAGAGAGGTTGAAAGAATAAATAATCTATTGGAAATGAGGAACAACGTAGCTGAAATAAAGGACAACCTGGAATGATTTAACAGTAAGTTAGAAGAAACTGAGGACCAAATCAGTGAATTAGAAGACAAGGTAGGAAAAAAAACAATTCAGAGCACCAAATGGAAAAAAAAATAAAATAAAAAGCAGGAAGAGAGTTTAAGGAAGCTTTAGGACAACATGAAATGTGACAACATTCACATCATAGGGTTACCAGAAGGAGAAGAATCCAAGCAAGGAATAGAAAACCTGTTTGAAGAACTAATGGCAGAAAATTTCCCTAACCTGATGAAGGGAAAAGTCACTCACATTCAGGAAACACAGAGTCCCAGCCTAGTTGAACCCCAAAAGACCCACACCTAGGCACATAATGATTAAAGTAGCAACATTAAAAGCAAAGAATCTTAAATGCTATAAGAGAGAGACAGAAAGTTGCCTACAAGGGAGTGCTCTTTAGGTGGTAAACTTATTTCTCAATAGAAATACTTCAGGCCAGGAGAGAGTGGCATAAATTATACAAAGTAATGAAAACCTAGGTACTGAACCCAAGACTACTCTATCCAGCAAGGTTATCATTCACAATTGAAGGTAAAATAAAGAGCTTCACAGAAAAAAAGAGTCTAAAAGAATTTATTATCACAGAATTAGCAAGTCAAGAAATGCTAAAGAAACTGGTGTAAGAAGAAGAAATAAAGATAAGAACACAGGCATAAAGAGTAAGAATGGCAACAAATAAGTACCTATCAATAATAACATTAAATGTAAATGGCTTAAATGATCCAATCAAAAGGCATAGATAGAGTAGCTGAATAGATAAGAAAACATGATCCATATATATATATATATATATATATATATATATATATATATATATATATACTGTCTACAAGAGACCTCAGAACAAAAAGACTTACATGCAATGAAAGTGAAGGGATGGGAAAAATTTTTTTCAGGCAAATGAAAATGAAAAAAAGCTGAGGTAAAATACTCATCTGACAAAACAGACTTCAAAATGAAGGCAATAACAAGAGACAATGAAGGCCATTGATAATACTAAAGGAATCAATACAACAAGAGGATATAACTCTAGTAAACATATGTGTACTCAATACAAGAGTGTCTAAATATATAAAAATCTTCCAGAGGATTTTAAAGGAGAGATTGACAGCAATACAGTCATAGTGGGAGACTTCAACACCCCACTGACATCACTGGATAGATCTTCTAGACAAAACTCAACAGGGGAACAGCAATACTAAATGACACACTAGATCAGATGAAATTGACATTTTCAGAAATTTCAACTCTACAGAATATACATTCTTCTCAAGTGCACATGGTACATTTTCAAAGATAGATCATATGTTAAGAAATAAATTAAGTCTCTGCAAGTTCAAGAAGATTGAAATCATATCAAACATCTTCTCAGATCACAATGGCATGAAATTAGAAATCAACTATAATAAAAACATACAGAAACATTAAAAAACATTGAACCTAAATAGTGTGTTATTAAACTATGAATGGTTTACCAAAGAGATCAAGAAAGAAATCAACAACTTCCTGGAAACAAATTAAAATGAACACACAACAACCCCAAATCTATGGGACACAGTGAAAGAGGACTGAGAGAGAAGTTCACAGCATTACAGGCATACTTCAAAAAATAAGAAAAACTTCTAATAAACTATCAAACCATAAAACTTAGAGAATTAGAAAGAGAACAGCAAAAAAGGCCCAGAGTAAACAGAAGGAAGGAAATAGTAAAGATCAGAGCAGAAATAAATGACATAGAGACTTAAAAGAAAATACAAAAGATCAACAAAGCTAAGAGCTAGTTCTTTGAAAAGATAAACAAGATTGATGAACCTTTAGCCAGACTCATCAAGAATCAAAGAGAGAGGACCCACATAGACAAAATCAGAAAAAAAAGGGGCAAAGTAACAACTGACCCCATAGAAATACAAAGGATCTTAAAAAATATTATGAACAACTCTATTCCAATAAGCTGGACAATAGGAATGAAATGAACATATTCCTAGAAAAATATAATCTTCCAAAAATCAGGAAGAATCAGAAACTTGAATAGGCCCATAAATACTGATGAAATTAAAGCAATAATAATAATAATAATAATAAACTCCCAGCAAACAAAAGCCATGGTCTGGATGGCTTCATGGGGGAGTTTTATCAAATATCCAAAGAACCACTAACACCTACCCTCCTCAAACTATTCCAAAAAATCCAAGAGGAAGGAAACACTTCTAAGCTATTTTTACAAGGCTAGCATTATCCTAATTCCAAAACCAGATAAAGACACTACAAAGAAAGAGAATTGCAGGCCAATATCTCTGATGAACATAGATGCTAAAATTCTCAACAAAATATTAGCAAATCGAATCTAGCAATACATTAAAAATATTGTACAACATGACCATGTAGGATTTATTCCAGGGGTGCAAAGCTGGTATAATATTAGCAAATCAATAAATGTGATACGTTACATAAACAGATTGAAAGACAAAAACCACATGATCATATCAATTGATGCATAAAAAACATTCAAAAAACCCAACACCCATTTTGATAAAAACTCTCAGCAAAGTGGGAATAGAGGGATCATACCTGAACATAATAAAGGCCATATAAGACAAGCCTACAGTCAACATCATACTCAGTGGGCAAAAACTAAAACTATTTTCCCTAAGAACAGGAATAAGAGAGGGATGGCTGCTTTCACCACTATTATTCAATATAGTACTACAAGTCCTAGTGTCAGTGATCAGACAAGAAAAAACATAAAAGGCATCCAAATTGGAAAGGAGTCAGTAAAACTGTCATTATTCACAGATGACATGATATTGTACATAGAAAACCCTAAAGACTCCACCAAATAAATGAATTTGGCAATTCAATATGATACAAAATAAACACCCAGAAGTTGATGCTATTCTTAAACACCAATAGTGAACTTTCTGAAAGAAAAACTAAACTAACTAACTAAATAAAATATCCCATTTACCATTGCAACAAAAAAATTAAGATACTTAGGAATAAACTTAACCAAAGCAGTAAAAGACATGTTCTCAGAAAACAACAGGATATTGAAAAAATAGATAGAGGAAGATAAACAAGTGGAAGAATATAACATGTTCATGGATTGGTAGAATCAACATCATTAAAATGACCATACTACCCAGACCAATCTACAGATTCAATGCAATAACTATTAAAATACCAATAGCATATTTCATAGATCTAGAACAAACACTCCGAAAATTTATATGAAACTTAAAAAAACCCTGAATAGCCACAGTAATCTTGAGAAAGAAGAACAAAGTTGGAGGGGTCACAATACCAGATATCAAGCAATACAAAGCCTCTGTACTCAAAACAGCTTGATACTGGCATAAGAACAGACATATAGATCAATAGAACAGAGACCCCAGAAATTGACCCAAGATACTGTGGTCAATTAATATTTGACAAAGGAGGCAATAGCATAAATAAATGGTGTTGGTGATACAAAATAATGACACTAGACCACCAACTTACACCATACACAAGAATAAACTCAAAATGGATAAAAGACTTAAATGTAAACCATGAAATCTTAAAAAAAATCTTAGAAGAAACCATTGGCAGGAAATCTCAGATATCTCTCATAGTAATATGTTTACCAATATATTTCCTAGGGCGAAGGAAACTGAGGATAAAATAAACAAATGGGACTACATTAAAATAAAAAGCTTCTGCACAGCAAAAGAAACCATCAATAAAGTGAAAAAAAGAGCCCACTGCATGGGAGAACATATTTGCCAATGATACATCTGATAAGGGGTTAATATCCAAAATATAAAGGGAACTCATACAACTTAACAAAAGGAAGATAAACAATCCAATTAAAAAAATGGGCAAAGGATCTTAATAGACACTTCTCCAAAGTGGGCATACTGAAGGCCAAGAGAAAATGCTCAAAGTCACTAATCATCCAAGAGATGCAAATTAAAACAACACCTGTCAGAATGGCTATCATCAACAAATCAACAAAGGACAAGTTGTTGACAAGGATATGAAGAAAAGGGTACCTCATACGCTGCTAGTGGAAATGCAGGCTGGTGCAGCCACTGTGGAAAACAGTATGGAGTTTCCTCAAAACCTTAACAATTGAACTTTCATTTCACCCAGTGATCCCACTTCTAGGAATATATCCTAACAAACCTGAAACACCAGTAAGAAAAAATATATGCACCCCTATGTTCATAGCAGCGCAATTTACAAAAGCTAAGATTTAGAAACAGCCTGAGTGCCCATAAGCAAATGGGTGGATAAAAAAACAGTGGTACATTTACACAATGGAATAATAAGCAGTGGTAAAAGAAGAAGGAACTTTTACCATTTGCAACAGCACAGATGGACCTGGAGAGTATTATACTAAGCAAAATAAGCCAGTCACAGAAACATAAATATCACATGATCTCACTTATATATGGAATCTAATGAACAAAATAAATTGATGAACAAAATAGTTCCAGAAAAGAAACATGAAGGGATTGATGAATTCCAGGGGTTGGGAGGGGGATAAATTAACCAGGGAACTTATATTCATATATGCATAGCCCATGGACAGAGAGGGTGTGGCAAAGATTTGTGAGGAGGGGGTCAATGAGGGCAACAAAAACAAAGCGGACATCTGTAATACTTTCAATAATTAAGATAAATTTTTAATAAGCTTATTTTCATCCCTCCAGCTCAATATTTACATTTTGGGGAACCATCATAAAAAAGGACACAGAAGGCCAAGTCAGGCTAAGGCAGTGGTCACTCTGTTGACTAATGAGTTTGCCGCTCTGTTGACTAATGAGTTTGCCGATCACTGGGCTAAGGGGAGGCTGAGGATACATGATTGAGGTGGTGCTCAAAGACCTATGTCCCAAAGAGCATTCAAGTATTTTTTAAAATAAATCTTTATGGTTCAGATTATTACAGATGTTCCCCTCCCCCCCCCACCAATAGCTCTCCTCTACCCGATTCCCCCCCCCCCCCCGCTCCCGTCCCCGCCCCATTCCCTTACCCCCCGCCACTGTTCTCATCCACAGGTGTAAGATTTTTGCCCAATCTCTTCCTGCATCCTACACACCCCCTTCCCCCCAAAATTGTCAGTCCACTCCCTTTCTATGCCCCTGATTCTATTATATTCACCAGTTTATTCTGTTCATCAGATTTTTTATTCACTTGATTTTTAGATTCACTTGTTGATAGATATGTATTTGTTGTCACTTTGTTGTTCATAATTTTTATCTTTACCTTTTTCTTCTTCCTCCTCTTCTTAAAGAATACCCTTCAGCATTTCATATAATCCTGGTTTGGTGGTGATGAACTCCTTTAGCTTTTTCTTGTCTGTGAAGCTCTTTATCTGACCTTTAATTCTAAAATGATAGTTTTGCTGGGTAGAGTAATCTTAGTTGTAGGTTCTTGCTGTTCATCACTTTGAATATTTCTTGCCACTCCCTTCTGGCCTGCATAGTTTCTGTTGAGAAATTAGCTGACAATCATATGGGTACTCCCTTGTAGGTAACTGTTATACTCTTGCTGCTTTCAAGAGTCTCTCTTTGTCTTTTGCCCTTGGCATTTTAATTATGATGTGTCTTGGTGTGGTCCTCTTTGGATTCCTTTTGTTTGGGGTTCTCTGTGCTTCCTGGACTTGTAAGTCTATTTCTTTCACCAGGTAGGGGAAGTTTTCTGTCATTATTTCTTCTAATAGATTTTCAATATCTTGCTCTCTCTCTTCTTCTAGCACCCCCATAATTCAGATGTTGGTACACTTGAAGTTTTCCCATAGGCTCCTTACACTATCTTCATATTTTTGGATTCTTTTTTCTTTTTGTTTTTCTGGTTGGGTGCTTTTTGCTTCCTATTTCAAATCTTTGGTTTGATTCTTGGGGTCCTCTAGTCTACTGTTGAATTTCTGTATATTATTCTTTATTTCAGACAGTGTATGCTTAATTTCTGACTGTTCCTTTTTCTTTCTTTTTTTTTTTTTGGCATTCTCATTAAGATCTTTGAAGGTCTCACTAAGTTTCTCAGAGGTTTCTAGAAGATTCTTGAGTAACCTTATAACTGTGTTTTTGAACTCTATATCCAGTACTTTGCTTTCCTCCATTTCTTTCATTTGTGACATGTTTATTTGTCTCCGCATTTTGGCTGCTTCCTTATGTTGATGGAGTGGCTTTGTGTAGTAGGTTTTCTATAGGACCCAGTGGCTCAACCTCCCCAATCACCTGAGGTGGACACTCTTGATGTACCCTTTTGTGGCCTGGGTGCACAGTCTTGGTGTAGTTAAGTCTTGATTGCTATCGGTACACTGGGAGGAATTGACCTCCAGGCCAGTTGGCTGTAAGGACCTGCTGTGTCTATAATGGAAGAACTGCTGTGCTGGAGACACCCTTATGGGGCAGGACTTGCTTCAGTGGGCTTTGGTGCTCACTGAGTCTGCCTCTTGAGTGTGTCACTTATGGGTGTGAGGAGTTGAAATCTGGTATCATCTCACATTGATCACTAGGTACACTGGCTCCTGCATCTCCAAGGAGGTGCAAGTCAGCTACTGCCTGAGGCCACCCAGCAGGAGCTACAGGGAGATCTACAGATTTATACTCTTTGTTTGGGGTTTGGAAGTTTTGCAGCTGTCTGACCCAGCTGCAGTTTGTTAGGTTAAACTGCAAAAGGGCACGCCATTCTTATGCAAAAGCCACTGCGCACAGTTTGGGTGGGTTTGTAAATTGGGTGGGGCAGGGTCTCAGGGAATCACCAGGATGTAGCAAACAGCGTTGGCTGCCATTCAGCTGTCTCTGTGCCTCCACGTTTCTGCAACCGCACACCAGCGTAGTAAACAATGATTCTTGCGAGCACCTCTGCAAGAAAGCCATCCTAACTTTCCGATCTGATGACAGACAGTCCAGCTTCCCCCCATAGGAGTCTGGGTCACCAGACTCTCCCCGGAAACTGGAGTTCAGAGCAGTCAAGAGCTTGTATCTCCTTCCCGATTGAAGAAAAAAAAAAGCACACCCAGTCATCAGCCCAATTCGTGTGTCTCCATACCTCTGCTTTTTCACGCCTCTGCATGTCCTACCTGATCTCAATGTGCTTTTTTCTTTCCTTCTAGTTGTAGAACTTCTACTCAGACAGCTTTCCCATGGTTCTGGGTGATAATCATTTTGTCTTTTAGTTGTAGTTTTGGTGTGGCTGTGAAAAGCAGCACATACAGGTGTATACCTTATGCTGCCATCTTGGTTTCTCTCCAAGTATTTTGTTAAAACATTAGAATATTGCTGAATATTTCAAACTGAGAGAGCCATTACATTATTCCCAACTTAGTGTATAGCTGCTTGCTGGTTTCTGTTTTTCCTGACTGCACTGTACTCTAGCAAGCAGGGCTCTGTACTAATTGGAAAAAAGAAGAACAAAATGGATGTGGAAGTGGAGGCAGAGCATGTGGGTGTCTTTGTTTGTGTATCTGTATGTTACAGTGTGTCTGTGTATGTCCATGTGCCTGTGTGTCCATGTGTGTGTCTGTGAGTCTCTGTGTGTTTGTAACTGTTTTTAACCTGCAGGCTGACAGTGCAAACAGGTCGGGTATATGTGTGTGTCCCCTTTCATCTTCTTTTAATAATTAAGACCCTCTAAAAAGCATTTACATAAATAGAATTTCACAAGAATAACAATTAGATGTCCAGCTGCATATTTGGGGGAAATTATAATTATGTAGGTTTGAGATATTTTAGCTCAGGGGTCCTCAAACTTTTTAAACGGTGCCAGTTCACTGTCCCTCAGACTGTTGGAGGGCCAGACTATAGTTTAAAAAAAAAACTACGAACAAATTTCTATGCGCACTGCGGGCCCGGGACGAGTTGGCTAAGCAGGACAGGCAGCGGCACCCAGCGGGCCGGATAAATGTCCTCGGTGAGCCGCATGTGACCCGCGGGCTGTAGTTTGAGGACCCCTGTTTTAGCTCTTCTCACTGGGCCTGAAAGCTTGGCCTTTGTTTTTCTTACATGAATGGTTTTCGCTATTACCTTCTCTGTCATTTCTTCTAAAGGACAGTTAATGACTTTTATTCCTAAACTAGAGGCCCAGTGCATGAAATTCATGCACTTTTGGGGGGGGGGTCCCTCAGTCAGGCCTGCACCCTCTGGGGGGAGCAGGCCTAAGTTGGCCATTGGACATCCTTAGTGCTGCTGTGGAAGCAGGAGAGGCTCCCGCCACTGCTGTTGCACTTGCCAGCTGTGAGCGGTGCTCCCCCTGTGGGATCAGGCTGAAACCAGCTCTCTGACAACCCCTGAAGGGTCCTGGATTGCAAGAGAGTGCAGGCCAGGCCTAGGAACCCCACTGGTGCTAGATCAGCGCTAGGGAGAGACGCAGGAGGTTGGCCAGCTGGGGAGGAATGGCAGGAGGGCTCCAGGGTGTGTCCGGCCCATCTGGCTCATCCAGCCGGACCCCAGCAGCAAGCTAACTTATTGGTTGGAGCGTCTGCCCGCTTGGGTCAGTGCACGTCATAGCGACTGGTTGACTGGTTGACTGTCTACCCCCTTGTGGTCAGTACATGTCATAACAAGTGGCCTTAGCATATCATTAGCATATTATGCTTTGATTGGTTGAACAGCCCGCCAGTCGACCAGACACTTAGCATATTAGGCTTTTATTATATAGGATGATGGGCTTCTCTGAACTTTTATTTTCTTTTTGTAGTTTTCCTACTTAGAGAAGCTCCTGTTGGTTCATGGTGCCTGGAGCTACAACCGTGTCACCAAGTGCATACTGTACTGCTTCTACAAGAACGTGGTTCTCTACATTATTGAGGTGAGCAGCATGGACTTTTTCCTTGACTGGCAAGGCCTTTCCAGAGGGCATCTTCAGTATTTCAAGTAACTTAAGGAAGTATTTATTAATGTGAGGTTGAAGAAATGGTGCTGCTGTAACCTGTTGAAACCTGTGACACACTTGACCTCCTTGAAACTGGGGGGACACCTTCTAGATATAGGTCCTCCGGCTGAGTAACCAAAGCTGGAGTCAGCAGCACCATGCCACCCCATAGTCCCCGCCAGGTGGAGGAAGGCCCTCTCCATCCAGGGCTCGTCTTGGCCTGAGCAAATGTTGCTGTCACTCCTCACAGAGTGACCAGAGCCTGAGCAGCAGTGTTCACACCTTTCTGAGACCTGTCTAGGCAACCTGGTCAGTTTTTCTTAACTAGAATGAAAGGGCCTGATTTCTTTCTGCAGTTTTCATGGAATCTTCAAGTTTCCTGAGCATTTTTTATTACTCTGGGATATTTGGGTACTACTACTTAATGGGGTGGGTGTGGAGGTGAGTGAAGAGTAAACCAATAAGGTAAATAAAAATCTCTCAGTGAACTTATGGAGTTTTCACACTGTTTTTCATGACGCGGATTCAGTTTTAAGTAAATTAATTGTGCTTGCTGGAGGAACTAGATGGAGAGAGGCGTGGGCCTGGGAAAAGTGGAAAAGGCACTTTGCTCTCAGTGGGAGTACCAGCCACCTCACTCCTTCTATAAGAACCGCTCTGCTACAGAGGTGTGGCTTTGAGGCCATTGTGACTAATAGATTTCCAAACATGTTTAGAGAAGGGGAAGCAGGCAGTTCCTCTAAAGAGAAATAGAAAAGCAATGTTGATTGTGAATGGTATAAATATCTCATTCTATTATGGGTTATTTTGTGTCTGATTTCTCAACTTCTGGTAGAAAGAAGAACCTAGGCATAGATCAACTCTTTCTGATGTGGTCCCTTAAAATACTCAGCTCAGATAATTTAACAAGTGGTTTTCTGTGACTACTTCTTTACCAAATTGTCTACTCTTTCCTTTGAATATTCAGGTCAAACATATAGATTTGCATCACTCACTCTATAAGTAAACTACTAACGAGTAATTTTCCTGATTGCACAGGTTGTTCACTGCATGAGGCTGCCCAGTAGGTGGGATAAATGGGGCTGAAACAGGAAAACCGGAAAAAAAGACATGTGTTTTCCTAATTTATACAAAGGACAGCCTACTTGCCTTATCCGCTTGTCTTGTGCTGTAATATTCAACTCAGCCCACTCCAAGTAAGAACTTTCAGATGTTGCATAACGGACTTCGTAGTTTCTATCTTCTTCCTCGTCACATTTTTATAATTCCTTTTTGACACTTTAAAGATGTCTGTCCCCTCTTCCTATGGCATTTTTTTTTTGTTTGCATTTGTGATAGGAGTCACCCTAAATGGCACTTGGGGTCATAGAGTGTTAGAGTCCCTGTTCCCATGCGTCATCCCAAGTTTCACATGCATTTTAAGCTCTTGTAGCTGCTGGCTCACAAGGTCTCCTAATAATCTGGTTTTCCTCACAATCAGCAAATTACAGATAGTCTAGACTTCTTATCAAGACATCCTACATGAAGCTCCTAACCCTGCAGCTTCCAGAGCATCCTCTGGGGCCCTTTTTAGTCATTTACACCTACTATCTTGCCTTTTTTTTTTAACTTCAAGTGGGCTGAAGATGAAAAGAGTACAATTTTAGTTTGTCTGAGAAATTCTATTTGGAATGAGGCCCTGAAAATGCTGTGTGAATTCCTTAAATTAATTTTTCATTTGTAGCTGGGCAACAGTTGCTAATGCCTTTGAAAGCATTCTTTACAAAATTCAAAGTAAGTAAATAAAAAGTCTTCATTACTCTCTGCCCAATTTTTAGTAAGTATTCCTCAGAGATATTAATGTGAAAACCAAGAGAACAAAATCCGTGGCTGAGCCGGGAGTCAGAGCATTGACTTGGACAGTGTCTATTATTTCTGAATGACCTCTGTGGCATCAACGGGCACTTAAATATAATTTTAAAAATGGGAAAGTACATTTTGCATGCTATTTTAATGTGTTTTGAACTAAAAGGTCAAAGACTGCTGTTACTTTATTAGCTCATTTGCAATGATTAGTTTTGTGTTCTAAGGGTTTTATAATTAAGTGAGAATAAATTAAATATATTGCATATTTCTCTTAAATGGTATTTTCGTAACACAAGGAGAAACCATTTGCCATAGCCAGTATGTTCCTGTCTCCAATGTCCTCTGATATACATGAAATCAGGCATTTTTAAAAACAGTCTAAAAATAATTTGGTACATTAAAAAGATACACACATGTGCATGCACACACACACTTACATAGTCTTAGCTGTTATTATGAGGATATTATGTGATTTAAATTATAAATAAAGGTTGTATGGAAGAAGTGTGAGACCATGATATAATACAGTCTACTCACTTGGTATACCATAATGCTTATCTGGTGTGCTAAATAACAAACTAAAGTAACCTTGGAGTGACTGAAAATAGGAACAAAATGATGGAATAGGGATTTCATGGTGGCCCTGTTCATAGGTAAAACTAAAAATACATACAGCTTTTGCTCTCTCCTGTCTTTGCTACTGCCTTAATTTAGTACTTTTTATTTGAATGATGACAAACACCACTGGCTTTGTCCCTCAATCATCTATAATGCAGTCAGGATGAACTTTGTGAAACATGTCTAACCAATTCCAGTGGCTGCCCAGCACAGTGTCTAGAACATAGCTGCTCAAAGATGTTGGCCATGAGTGAGTGGATAAATGCCACTACTCTCTTCATCCTCTTCAAGGGTCCCTGTGTCTTCTGATAAAATCCCCATCTCTGCAGCTGTGCCTCTACCCATTGTGGTCTGGGCCCCAGCTGCCCCAGCCCACTCCCACTACATCCCTCCTTATTTGTTTTTAATTGGTGATATTGAAGTATAATTAATACACAGTAATATATACCTTTTTAGGCATATAGTTCAGTGAATTAAAACTAGGTTTTTATCATTAGGAACT
Source organism: Corynorhinus townsendii (assembly GCA_026230045.1). Classification (NCBI taxonomy): domain Eukaryota; kingdom Metazoa; phylum Chordata; class Mammalia; order Chiroptera; family Vespertilionidae; genus Corynorhinus; species Corynorhinus townsendii. The sequence continues at coordinate 122,406,482 of JAPDVU010000003.1, read as the reverse complement.
AACTGGAAATTTTCTGTCTGCCTCTTGTAGACTGTGACAATAGTGTCCCCAAGAGTTCTAGAGCCAGGTAGTGATGGTTACACAGCAGTGTGAATGTAGTTAATGCCAGTGACTTTTACACTTAAAAATGATTAAGATGATAAACTTTATATTATGTGTATTTTGCCAAAATAAAAAAATGCTAAAAAGTTTCAAAGGAATTCACAAGTTCTTTGTTGCTCTAGCCACCGTGAGGAAAACAGAAACGTCTAGACAGATAGGATGCCTTGGGGAGCTCATTCAAAGTTTGAAAAACAAACTTTACATATAGTTTTGTTTTGTATTAAACCAATTAATTGCTAAGTTTTGTGGCTGTGAGCTGATGGACCATATTTCTCAGAAGGTAAAATCCTGTTATGGCCGAGATGGAGCAGAACTTCATAGCCTTGCCAGGCAGGTAGGATTCCCATCAGCCAGCTCCTGGTGTGTCTGTCTGTCAGGAAAATGAATACATTAGCCCTAGAAGATAGGGCTGGATGGGATAGAGGAATGGCCAAGGAAGGGGAACTGAATAACCAGAACACTATTGGAAGCTGGGATTCCTTTTTCATTCTGCAATAGGCAAGTTATATAGGAAAAGAGATTTCAGAAAATTCGTCACTATTTAGGGCAGATGGTAAGCAGAGACCTGGAGCATAAGTCACGAGCATTATGTAACTGTTTCTCAATGTAATTTAAAAGCAGAAAGGAAAGACTGATTCTTAATCCTCACCGAAGAATATTTATTTCCATTGATTTTTAGGGAGAGTGTAAGAGGGAAAGACAGAGAGAAACATTGATGTGAGAGAAACACATCGATTGGTTGCCTCCTGCACAAGCCCCGACCAGGCCCCCAGGGCTGAAGAGGAACCTGCAACCAAGGTGCATGCCCTTGAGCAGAATCGAACCCAGGACCCTTTGGTCCACGGGGTGACACGCAATCCACTGAGCCAAACCGGCTAGGGCAGAAAGACTGATTTTTAAAAACTCTTTTTATTTTAACAATGGGAGGAATTTTTTTAAGCACAAAGATTGGGGGTAGGGCAGTTAGGGAAGGATTCCCATAAACGTTAAAGTCCTGATGTGACCACTTGGTAATTCCTAAGAGAAGGGTCAATTAAATTCTTTAAAGTCCCTACACTAATTAGGAGTTTGTTATTCAGAAATCTCCCAAAAGAGTACATTTTCAAGGCATAGCAGGGTCAGCACTTTAAGCATTTACTAAGTATACATTTTTGTATGGTCTTTCTGAACACCCAGGAAAGGTTATTTGGAATGGATAAAATATTTTAGTGATTTTGAGCATGTTTTCATATGTCTCTTGTCCTTCTGTATGTCCTCTTTCGAAAAGTGTCTATTTAGGTCATTTGCCCATTTTTTTATTGGATTGTTTATATTCCTTTTGTTAAGTTGTATGATTTCCCTATAAATTTTGGCAATTAACCAGTTAACTGCCACAATATTTTGAATTTAATTAAAAAGGGTCCACTGCTTGTGTCTACAGACGCTTATGATGTACAAATGGTTAAACCCTTATTGGAGATAACATTGGCAAATATGTTCTCCCATGCAGTGGGCTTTCTTGTTTTGTTAATGGTTTCTTTGCTGTGCAGGAACTTTTTATTTTGATGAAGTCCCATTTCCATTGCCCTAGGAGCTGTATCGGTAAAGATATTGCTATGACATATGTCTGCTATTTTGCTGCCTATGGATTCTTCTAATATTTTTATGGTTTCCCATCTTAGGTTTAAGTCCTTTATCCATTTTGAGTTTATTTTTGTGTGTGGCGTAATATTAATTGAGCATAATGGCTTGGGCTGATTTCTGGGTTCTCTATTCTGTTCCATTCATCTATATGTCTGTTCTTGTGCTAGTACCAGGCAGTTTTGAAAACAGTGGCTTTGTAATATAGCTTGATATCTGATATTGTGATCTCTCCAACTTTGTTCTTCTTTTTCAAGATTGCTTCAACTATTTGGGGTCATTTTTTATTCCAGATGAATTTTTGGAGAGTTTGTTGTAGGTCTTTGAAATATGCCATTGGTATTTTAATGTGGATTGTATTGACTCTGTAGATTGCTTTGGGTAGTATGGACATTTTAATGATGTTGATTCTACCAATCTATGAACACCGTATATTCTTCCACTTGTTTATATCTTCCTCTATCTCTTTTTTCAGCATCCTGTAACTTTCTGAGTACAGGTCCTTTACCTCCTTGGTTAAGTTTATTCCCAGGTATCTAAATTATTTTGTTGCAATGGTAAATGGGATTGTATTTTTAGTTTCCCTTTCTGTGATTTCATTATTGGTGTATAAAAAAGCCATAGATTTCTGAGTGTTAATTTTGTATCCTGCTACATTTATTAAGTCTAGTAGTTTTTTTCATGGAGTCTTTAGGGTTTTCTATGTACAATATCATGTCATCTATGAATAATGACAATTTTATTATTCCAGTTTGGATGCCTTTTATTTCTTCTTCTTGTCCGATCACTATGGCTAGCACTTCCAGTACTATGTTGAACAGGAATGGTGAAAGTGGGCATCCCTGTCTTGTTCTTGTTCTTAGGGGAAATGGTTTTAGCTTTTGTCCATTAAGTAGGATGGTGGCTATAGGTTTGTCATCCGAGAGATGCAAATCAAAATGACAGTGAGGTATCATCTCACACCTGTCATATGGCTATCATCAACAAATCCACAAACAACAAGTGCTGATACGGAGGCAGAGAGAAAGGAACCCTTGTGCACTGTTGGTGGGAATGCAGACCGATGCAGCCACTGTGGAGAACAGTATGGAGTTTCCTCAGAAAATTACAAATGGAACTTCCATTTGACCCAGTAATCCCACTTCTAGGAATTTATCCCAAGAAAACAGAAACACCAATCAGAAAGAATGTATGTACCCCTATGTTCATAGCAGCACAATTTACCATAGCTAAGATTTGGAAGCAGCCTAAGTGCCCATCAGCAGATGAGTGGATAAGAAAACCGTGGTACATCTACATAATGGAATATTATACTGCTGTAGAAAAGAAGGAATTCTTACATTTGCAACAGCATGGATGGACCTGGAGAGCATTATGCTGAGCAAAATAAGCCAGTCAGAGAAAGATAAATATCACATAATCTCACTCATTTGTAGAATATAATGAACAACATAAACAGATGAACTAAAATAGAACCAGAGACATAGAACCATCAAACAGACTGTCCAACCTATGAGGTAAGGCAGGGGGTGAGGGAGTAAGAGATCAACCAAAGGAGTTGTATTAATGCATATGAGCATAACCAATGGACATAGACAGCATGTGCTGGGGGATGGGAGTATCTGGGAAGAGGTCAATGGGGGGAAAAGGAGACTCACGTAATACTTTAAACAATGAAGAATTTAAATTTAAAAATATATATTTTAGTGATAATAAAATTCAAATGGATAAGTACTTAAATTTAACCTGTATTCAAAAAATTAGGATATAGGCGTCCTGTGAACTTGGGTATAACATAAAGATAATATATCCAGTTAACTTTGAAATAAGAGATGAGACTTTGCAATTGTGCTGGTGATTACGGAGTGGGTGGTTCCTAATACTGAGAAAAACCATAACATATAGATATTGATGTGGGGGAAAAAATGGGAATTTTATACCATTTAGAGGGTCTGCTTATTTTGGCAACATATGTAAGGAGTTTTAATGGCTTTTTTGGGGTCATTAAACTGGCATGGATACAGGCCAGAAAACAGGTTGCATATTTCGCATGGAGGTCTGGAAATATCACTGAATGAGAAATAAAGATTTAAACCATAGGAATTTTGAGGCCAAATGCAACCTAATGACAAAATTTAGTTGAAAGCCAGTTAAGACTTATCAATATCTGACAAGTCTAAGCAAACAAAAAGCCTGAACTCTAGAATACAACAGGACATGAGAAAAGCCTTACCAGCATTTTGTTTTCTGTGTTTTCAAACTAAAGCAGTAAGATGAATTATGGTTCATGTATAAACTGCCATTTAATCCAAAAAATGCTAGTGGAGTACTTTGAATTTATTTTTCTGAAAACATTTGCATATTCTCTTTAGTTGTTTTACAACTTTTATTTTCTATTGGACCTCTGAGAGGTTTTTTTCCTCCATTTTTTCAGGCCATCATTATTTGAAAATATTATATCTAAATTGCTTGTAGGCAGCCCCCTCTTTCACGTACTGTCTGGTTGGGGAGCCTTAATTAAACATGTTAATATACAGAGATACTGTGATTTGATCAGAATATTCCAAACTGGTGTCTATTTCCTGATAGTAACCCAGACTGCATTGTAAATGGTGTAAAAAGGTACTGACTTGGGCATATTTTGCTTTAAATGTTAGAATCAATAGAGAACAGATGTTGTAAAACCATGATCAAAATTTTATCCAGTAACTTTTCCCTCTTTTGGTTATAATGCATGGCTTAAATATACTTTTATTCTTGACACAAGAAATCTCTTTGTGGCAAAAGACAAAATTCCTGATAGCTAAACTTTCCTTTTCTGGCCTGTGCCTTATCAGGGGTGATGTTTTGTTTCCTGATATAGATTCACTATTTGAAATGCTATATTTGCAGTCATGAGCTTAATGCTATCCTGTTAATAAGTAAACGTGATTGAAAAGCTCAATCAACATATGTACCTTTCTGTAAAGGCTGTGGCTTTATCAAATATGAAACCATCCATTTTCTATTCAAAGCTTTAATCAGGTGTTGACCACTGAGTCCATGGCATGCAGAATGCTAAGACCAGGGGCCCTGGGACCAGCTCCATGGAGTTCCTCATTCCCTGGAAGATGGTGGTGGTGGTGTGTACAGCTTTGGAAGAGCTCCCATGGTTGTCAGGTTGTATGCACAGCCACTCAAGGAACATCCCAGCTGCAGAGTCCATGATTGCCTGGGTGGTTCCTATTGCGTGTGGATAGTTGTTGAGCATTGATTACAATTTTAATATGTTGAAAGGAAAACTATTTTGAGAAAGACTTCCCCTTGCGCATAGAAATGGGAGTTAACGAGAAATAGAAACATTCTTTTTTTTTTTTAATCCTCACCCAAGGATGTGTTTTCGTATTTGCCCCGACTGGGGATCAAACCCAAAATCTGGATATGTGCCCTGACCCAGAATTGAACACAGGATGATGCTCCAACCAACTGAGCCACCCGGCCAAGGCAGAAACATTCTTCATAGTACTTTCCTTGCCTCATGTATCCTCATTCTCCAAGCTGGCTCTCTTGTGTTGTGGGATGGGGATGAACAAGACACAGCCCTTGCTCTTGGAATTGAGGAGGGGATGCAGATAGGAGGTCCTGCAATTACAGAAGGGCACTTGGGTGCTGGCTTAGAGAAAGGCAGTTTGTAATGAGAACTGAGAAGTGGTATGTCACAGCAGGGTGGCCTCAGGTTTCTTGGATGAAATGAGCTAAGACCTGAAGGATGAGTAGGAGCTGATCAGGTGAAGGGGCTGGAGGAGAGGATTAGGTCAGGATGCTAAAGTGAGGCCGCACCTGTCTTTCCCATTCCCCCTTCTCTCTTTATTCCAGCTCCATGATAAATGTCAGCAGTCAAGCAAGCCCTCAGAAGACAACAGAGATGTGCCTTTTGCGGGGTCTCATGTTTCAGAAGGAAGGTGGCCACAGAACTAGTTAGCATGGGCTTAAGAATGTCCTCTTCAAGCCTAATTCCTTGCTGCAGTTTATGGAGCTGGGAGTTTATTAGCATAGTGGGAGGGGGTAGTTACAAAGACAGAGAAGTACTAGCAGTCTGGAAAGATTCCCCTACAAGATACACAATCACTTTGGAAGTTATAAAAATAGATTCTCACTGCCTTTTTATGTGCTCTTTTTATGTTTTTGCAGCTACTTTACCGAAAAGCATCATTATAAAGATCCAACATTATAAAAAAAAACACTAGATTTCAGGCACTGATATTTTAAAAATTGAGTCTCATAACACCATAAAATGTATAAACCTCTCTGGAATAAAAAAAGGCTGAGTCCAAAAAACAGAATCAAATGCAAAGGCCGATGTGAACTTTGAGAGGTCTGCCATGTGTTGGGGCTGAGCTTTGTTCTGGGGTGCCCACTCTTCCTCTTCATCTGGTGCTGTGGAATCAACCCCCAGTCAGGCCCGACTCATCACCTCTTATGTCAGTGCTGATCCATCCCAACTTTCTTTCCTTCCTTAAAGTCGCACTGCAACCAGTGACAGCACCTGCTTAGTTTAGTGCTGGATGCTTGTCAGGCTGGATGCTTGTCAGGCTGGATGCTTGTCAGGCTGAATGCTATTTCTATTTACCAAGATGGCTCTGACTTCCTCAGGCAGGGGTCGTTTCTTTCTGACTTTGCCCCCAGACAGGACTAACTACACAGTCCTTAAGTACACAGATAATCCATCCATCAAACATACTTCAGTAGAGGCCAGCATGGAAGAATCTATTGGGCCATTTTTATTTTTTAAGAATGTCAGAGAAGACTACTTAAGTAGCACATTATATTATTTGCCTTTAAAAAAAACCTAACTTAAATCTTTCCAATGAAATTTTCATATAGAGAAGTATACCCTCGAAGTAATAGAAGATTAACTCATTTTACAATTCGTTTAACCTCATCTTTTGTAAAACTAAAGGATAATTTTGATTGCATTCTTTAAATACACCTTAAACTACCTTTTATTTTGGTTAAAACTCTCAAATATATTTTATCTCTTGAAGTTGATTTTACCAATTAGATTTTTTGCATTTTATTTTTTATATTTTTTCCTGTCCTTTTCCTCCTCCCGCCCCTCCCCAAATAAACTGACAACAGGAAAGACAACTTCTTGTAGCGGATGAAGGAGCAGATAATAGGAAGAGACAAAAGAAAGTCTAACCTCTCCCTGTAGTGATGGAGAAGGTTTGCCTTTTTCTTTAGACAACCTTACATCTGCTTGGAGAGGATTAGGGTCAGGGTGCCTTCTGTTCTCCTTTTCTCTAAACTGGTCAGCCTGACTTAGGAAAGACATATAAATTTTGGCCCTGCAGTTTTAAAATACCTTTTTGTAGACAGGTAAAATGAAATTATTATGTTAACGCATTTCACTTTTCTTTTTCTTGGACTTGGGAGTATTTTGGCTCTGATTAGTTAATAAGTATCATAGAAGGAAGCTCACCTCTCCTCTAGTAAATGTCTGTACTTCTAAGTGGCAAATAATCCTTGTTGCATTCTGACGACTCATTTGAGCCACTATATTAGTTTTCCAACAGATGTCCTGAGAATTCAGAGTTCTTAGTCCCAAGGTCCTGGCAGATCATTTGGACTATTTAAAGAAGCTTCAAGAATAGAAGTGATAGGATATATATGCTTTCTTGCCTGGTCTTTCAAACTGAGGGGAGGCAAAGTAGATTAGTGCTAATAATAATGCTTGTACCTCCAGAACATGGCAGTAAAAGAATATTGATTAAAATATTGGCCTCTTTTATCTGGGGATATCAGATGAAGTTTAGTATTACTCCTTTAACTAAGCTGTATTATTTTGATAGTCTCTTTGTCAGTCACTGTCAACTTGAAAATTGCTTTTTTTACAAAATTATTAGCTATTAACTAGAAGCTTTACCTTCTTGTTAGCCTCACCTTATTAATTTTCTTTATTTCTTTAAAGGTGTTTATTAGTATGGTATACCTCTTTTTTTCTTATAAGGCACTAGGGTCCCAGTGCATGAATTTGTGCACCTTGAAAGGAACAGTGGCCCATGAGGCTGCAGTGGGCACAGGGGTGGGTCTCGGCCCATCCTTCACACCCCCGCCTGGCCCCTCCCACCTTGGGCCCCGGTCCCCTGTCTGCCAGTGGATGACGTGGAGTGATTGGGGCTGGCACCATTAGCAGGTGCGAGTGGCGGCTGCTGCCCTGATCGCCCCTTGGGAGCAGGGGGAGGTGGAAAAGCCCTCGGGTGATCAGGGCCAGCAGCCGCCGCTCGCACCTGCTAATGGCACCAAGTGATCGAGCACCAGTCACCAGCAGCAGGTGTGAGTGGCAACTCTGGTGCCACAGCAGGTACGAGTGGGGCCAGCGCTGGCAGTGGGTGTGAGCAGGGCTGGCACCAGCAGCAGGTGTGAGCACCAGGCAGGACTGTGGTGCACGGGAGCAAAGAATTTTCAGTAACCACCAGAGGCTCAACCCGATGATAGCGACTGGTGCCCTGCCTTGGTCTGGTGCCCCCGCTCACCTGCTCCACCATCCTGCTGCGGCTGATGCCCACCATGTCCCGCACTCTGCTTCCTGCTGCTGATGCCCGCCATGTTCCGTGCACACCCCCTGGTGGTCAGCGCACATCATAGCGACTGGTTTTTTTGGTTGTTCAGTTGTTCCACCGTTTGGTCTATTTGCATATTAACCTTTTATTATATAGGATAATTTACATACAGTAAAATATACCTATTTTAGCATCCAGTTTCGTGAGTCATAAATACACAGAGTAGTGTCGTTGCCACTACACTCAGATGTAGAACAGGGCCATCTCCAGAAATCTCCCAGCCCTGTGCATAGCCAACAGTTACCACCAAATCTAGCCCCCAGCAATGGCCATCTGCGTTCTGACCCTATAATTTTGCCTTTTTACGAATGTCATGAGTGGAATGAGTTTATGGTCTTCTTTCTGACCTCTCTCACTCAGCATAATGCATGTGAGGTTCCACCATGCTGTTGTATCAGTTTCTTCTTTTTAATTGCTGAGAAGCATTCCATTGTAGGAATAGGGTTTCCCATGGTTGTGGGGTTCTGGGTGGCGGATGCCAGGGGCTTGTGAATCAGGGACCAGGCTATCACTGGACTTCAGGTAGTATCATAGTTTAGGGAAGGCCTTCAGTAAAATTTAGTAGAATAACACTGACCATAATAAAACAAGATGACGGTGGGGGAGGAGGGAGTTGGTCAGGTGGACACCTCATGCTAACCCTTCGTGGGGAGAAGAAAGTTGAGGAGCCCCAAGCATTGTCTTTCTAGAACCACCCCTCCATGCACTGTCTCACTGGCGACTGCCACTAGCGGGGACAGCATGGGAAGGGTGCAGTCGGACCACCTGGGGCCTTTGCTTCCAGCCCAAGCCGTGCAGATTAGGGCATGCCTCCTGACCACTGCCAGACTCAGGGTCCTTCCTTCTCTGTATTATGAGGATACTAAAGTACACACATCCTTTCTGAGGATTAAATGAAATCATATAGGAAAGCCTTTTAGAATAGTGCCACTCAGCATTCAGATTAACCTTTAACATTATTTTAAGGTATTTAATATTTGACGAACCTTGGGACTATAGTGTTGTTTTGGGCTTGAGTCTCTTCTAATCTCTGCCTCCTCCCGGAATATGAATCTGCCCACAACAGCAGGGTAGCTGTTTAGTCCACTTTTTGCTGGAAACCTTCTGGGGAGGAGGTGAGTCTTTCCTTTCTACGTCTTCAGACAGTTTTACCTCAGACATAGCTCTTATTGCACACTGCAGCTACATGTAATCACCATAGAGAAAAATTAAAATTACCAGGAATAAATCTGTTAGATTAACTTGAAATGTGCTTGCTTCTATCTGTGCTAATAATTAAGGTGCTAATAAATAATTGTATTCTAGTAATGTGGTCACCTGTTCATAATTGAGAAATAATTCTTCTAACATCATCTATGCCTTGATCTCTTCTCCTGACCCAGAGTGGCATTTATAGATTTCATTAATTAGCCTAGAACCCTTGGTGCTCACACACTTCACCTGAGTTACATCAAGAGCATGTAAATGAAACATTAAAACTGGTGTGCTTGTCCCTTAAAACTCCAGCCCCTGAAGAGTCCACTCTGCTGGAATCGCTGGGAGGAATCCAAGTGAGAGTGGTTCCTCTGTTCCCTGAACGTGAGTTTCACTGGTTTCTTTCAAAGCCAAGCCATCTCATGTTGACAAACTCATTTTCCAGGCTGCATTGGATCAAGAAGTCTGCCTGCTTCAGAGGCCAATAAGAGCACCGCCTCTCTGTGCCTAGGGAAACACAACTCCCCTCCCACTGTGTGCAAAGGGTAGGAATTGTGCCGTCAACAAAAATAATGTCAATGCTTGCAGGTGGGTAAAGTGCTATGTTAATCTTCGGTATTTTCCACCTGGACCAACTGTAGCCTTAAAGTATCCAGAAGTTTTATCAGTTACAGCACCTGCCTTCAGAGTACTTTGAAATTCACCTGCTTTGGGACACTCCACCATAAGAACAAACACCAATGAGCTATATCCTGCCATTAGTATGTGTCAATATGAAAATAGAAAATACATTTCCCTGGATTCTTTCTTATTGCTGTTATTTCTGAATATATTTTAAACCTATAAAAGCTGAGTGTGTTTTTATATGCTGACTTTTGCAGGGGTGGGGGCAGTAGGGAACTTGCCCAAGAAATTTACCCCCAAATCTCCCCAGCCCTCCCTGGGTTGTCAACCGCATCCAGTTCCTAGCAGTGGTGGTCTGTTTTCTGACCTTATAGTTTTGCCTTTCTTTGAATGTCATGAGTGGAATTATACAGTTTATGATCTTCTTTCTGACTTCTTCCACTCTTGTTTTTTATCTGTTCCTAGTATCATTAGCTGATGCATTTGAATTATTAATACTTGCTGAAAATGTTAAAAGTTCACATTAGGTATTCCCAGTATCTTGTTAGTTTAATCTTGAATGTATCAGAAAAGGTTGATGGAATTTCACTATAGGGAAGTTACTAGTATATAGAAACTGGATTTTTCTTCCCATCTGAATGACATCAAGCAGATAGCCATTGCTTTATCACTGTTCTCCCAGGCCCATCCTTCTAGAAGTCCTTCCTGGACTAAGCACTGCCTTTCACTTACAAGAACCATGTATAATACACATGCTCTTAGAGTTTGGTTTTTCTTTTCTCTTTCTGTTTGTGTGGTTGGATAGAGACCTGTCTGTGGTGGAAAGGAGGCCACTTCAGCATTGCTCCTCCCGTAACTGGCTCTCCTGCCTTTAGCTGGAGTCTGCACAGATAGGCATCATGAGCAATAATTCTGCTGTTCCCCCTTCTCTTCCTTCTTCTGTAGCATCTGTCACAACATGAATGTCATAAGTGATATCTTCCCTTATCAAGAAATGCTAATCAATGATTTCTAACCAATAAGCATAAATAGAAAAAAAACTTAATTCTACTTAAAGCAATTAAGTCTTTATTGTTGCTAATTAAATTGATAGAATTAATTCTAAAGATTAAAATGAGAATAATTTGTATAATCACCTTTTATACCTACAAACAATGAGTTAGAAAAAAGATCTAATTTAGATATAAAAAAGATATAATATTTAAAATGAACTTAAAGATACTAAAGTATAGTAAGAAAATTGCCACTATTAAAGTCAATGTGAATAAATAGAAAGATCTATTCCACTCTTGGATAGGAAGAAATATGTACACACACACACACACACACACACACACATACATATACATATATGGGCACATATATACATACATAAAAAATATCAAAATAAGTATTTAAACAAGAACATGCTGAAGAACATATAAAATGTAAATATGAGAAATAGCCTGGAAATTTTGAACATAAAAATGTTAAGAGGACTATGTCATACCAGATGTTAAACATGGTGTAAAGGTATAGTGATGAAAGCAGTTTGGGATGGTGCACAGACAGCTGGCTCTTTGATTTAACATAAAAATGGCATTTTAAATGAGTAAGAGATAGCTTTCATGAATGGTGATGGGCAATGGGGGGCCATTTGGAGAAAATATTATATTGAATTCATAATCCTTACTTTACCTTTTTCACTAAAAATAGTTCCAAATGGATCTGAGGTTTGTTTTAAAAAAAACAAAAAACTTCATGTTGTGAAAGGTAATGCATTCACATGGTTCTAAACTTTAAACCCCTTCTGTAATTAAATGTAATAAAATCTCCTCCTCTCTGTCCACTTCACTGGCTTCTGCCCCTGGAAGTGTCCTTAATAGTCCTTTCAGCGATTGTTTATGCAGACACCAACTTAATCATGATTGTTCATCATTGTGCCTTTTTTTTTTTACACAAAAGGTTGCATTCTGTCAACCTGAGGTGCTCCTGCACCTCACTTTTGTGACATGACAATATGTCTCAGGAATCTTTCCACATCCATACTAGAGGTCCTCCTCCTTCCTTTCCCATTGCAGAGTGTTCAGTTAGGTAAATAGTTTACTTAACCAGTGCCCTATTGATGGACACTTGGGTTTTTTCCAACTTCAACATTTTCCTTTAACAGATTATACAGCAGTGTTGGATAAATTCCCAGAAGTGGAACTTCCATGTCAAAGGATAAATCAATTAATAATTTTGATAAATACTGCCATTGCCCTCCTTTTCTTTTTCATTTCTAGGTGTTCTTTATATATTGGGGATATTAACCATTGTCAGTGGCATGAATTGCAAGCATTTTATTTTTCATTGTAGTAAAAGTTTAGAATCATTCTGTGCTGTTCATGGCAGGTTGGGCTCCCTGGGGAAGGAGCCTCTGAGATGGAGTCTCCATGAGGAATGTTTGTTAAGGAGTGTCCTTGAGGTCAACATCTGTCCATGGGAGGGAAGGGAAGCATGAAGAAATGGAGGTTCAGGTAGTGAATGGACAGTTGGCCAGGGGCCAATGCCAGGTTGAGAACACAGGTTCCTGCTCTTGGACTAGCACAGCTCTTTCTTCAGAGGAGAGCATCTCAGAGGAGGCCCTGGCTCAAAAGAAGTGATTCCAAGAAGTGATTCCTAAAGAAAAGCCTGGAAGGAAGGTTCCCTAGGAAATTGTGAGTCTGAGAAATTGCAAGTAGCTCTGAATGGCTGAAGGCTGGTTATGAGAGAAGCGTCTAGATATGCAGGGGGAGAGAAAACTGGGATGAGATCAGTTCAGCCTTAGATATGTGTGAGTCATGGCATTTTAAGCACAGTAGTAGTGATGTGATGAGATTTGTACTTCTGAAAGATCATTCTGGCAACTCTTCATCTTGGCAGCTCATAACAGAGCAGCACTTATGTTTTCCAAAGGTGGCTACACTAATATGTCTTTTAAATCCCACGTTCTTCATACAAAGTGCTTCCTCTCCTGAGCATTGGGCCTGTGCCCCCTTGCTTTTAGTTAGGTGGACCTTTGTATTAGCCTCGAGCAATACCCACTAGGTGAATTCCAAGGTTAGGGCATAAAAGGGACATGCACCCTGGGAACCCAACTGTCCTGTTGTAGGAAGACCACAGCTTCTCTTAGGCCTCAGCTGCCAGCCGCATGAGTGAGTGAACTTCCGAGGACTCCAGCCCCCAGCCAGTGAAGCAGAGATGTGTGATCTGTGCTGAGCGCTGCCCAATTACAGATCTGTGAGCAAAATTAATGTTGTCATTATTTTGAGCCACTAAGTGTTGGGGGTAACTTGTTAAGTAACCACAATCATTAAAACAAATAGCTACTAGTATACTGATTTTTATTTTAAGCAAGTAATTAATGTTTCATCAGGCCAACAAGTTTGGTTTGGTTCGTGTTCCTTTGAGCCAGTCACTTTGGGGGATGTAGAAGGTTATTTTGTACAAATAATAAATTCATTGAAAAGAGACCTAGTTACAAGGGCCTTGTCACCATGAGGTTTATTGACCAGGCACCAGAAAAACTTCCCTGTAGCACAATCTGACCTCTCTACCCTGGTGTCCATTTACCTGGGTCTGACCGTGACACTAAAACTATCAGTTTCCTGATGACAGAAAAGTATCAGGTTTTCCTGTTGCCACACTATGGGGCGTGGCTACAGAGTTTGGAGAGGTTCAAGCCTTGGACTAATGAGAGGGCACAGCCCTCTCGTGGCCACATGCAAGTCCCAGCCTGGAGGGCAGAGTCCTCCCAGCACAATTATAGCCAACAGCTATAGTTGTAAGCTTGAACCTGTGGTCCAAACACGTGGCCCCACGTGCCTAAGTGATACAGGCTGCAAGTAAACAAAGCTTGATCAGGTGCATGTAATCGAGTAGGATCAAAACCCCCGACAATGTTGTAAACATCTTGACCACGCCCTAGCTTTCATTCTCTTGTCCGTTTTTTCTAAGCCTTTCAGCTGCCCCCACTCAGGATCACTGAACCTGGATGAGCTGGTGCGGCACATAAGGCACCCTGGGGCTGAGTATGCCATGGCCGTGCCAGCCCGCCACACCACACAAGTGTATGTGGTTGTCAAAATGTACAGAACTGTATTCTGAAAATGTTGAATTTTATTGTATGAAAAGTATATCTAAAAATAAATAAAAATAAGCAGATTGTAGTAAATCATAAACCAGAGCTGAAGGAATTTCTTTACAATGACAGATTGTCAGCACATTGACATACATTATTTTTTATGTATATTTTTAGAGGGAATGAGTGATTTTTTTATGTGAGCTTTATTCAGAAATATAATAATAGGAGAAGAATTGTTATCCCATGTATCAAACTTATAGAATATTTTTTTTCCTTTTGGGATTAGGGTCAACCTAATTACAAATATTTTACAAAAGAAAAAAGAAATTGAAGTTTGATGAAAAACATTCTAACATTCACTAGAATAGACCTGTTGATAAGTAGTAAAGAAAATTATCTCTCTCTTCTTGGCTCAAGATAGAGAAAAAATAATTTAAAATAGTTTAGAATTGTTTCTGATCTTTTATTGTATTTTATTACTTAGATAATATTTAGAAAGGAGGAATGGTCAAAACCTGATAGCTGGCATTTCTTTACATTTATTTATGAAATTGAACTCAAATCTCTCAAATCTGGAGTTCAGAGGACAATATTTCCCAAACATATCTATTTTCAGAACTGTAATCACCTCATATGATCCTGGTTTCTTATGAAGGATACATAATTAGAATTAAGGACTAAATTGTGTGGTTATGACCTAGTTACTATCTGGAGATACTGGAAATCATTCAATAAGAAGGCTATGTATTGTTTTCTGCCTCTGAACTTGGGGGCCATCTGTTTACTGTGTATGAGTGCTGAGGACTGAAGATGGGAAAGAGTGGGACATATGTTAAACCCTTTTAATGTAAGGAATGCTCAAGCTGCTTCCCAGAGAATAAAATTTGGCAAGGATGAAGAGAAGAGCTATTTCCAAACTGGAGAGAACAGGCCTCGCTTCCTAAGGGACCATCTTAAATCTTCAGCATTGGCCCATAGGGATGTGTTTCTTCATACTCATTCGAAATGGCCAGGTGCTACCCAACAGCACCACTGGCTTTAACTTGATTCCTTTTGAACTGGTAAAATTTCAAAGAGATATCTTTAAGGACATGGACCCAGGGAGGAAAAAACACTATAAAATTGAAGGGGATAAATTTTATGTAGAGGAGAGAGCAGCTTTAATTTTTCTCTGGAAAATAATTAAGAGCTGCCAGGGACCTTCCACAACTGACTAAAACAGCACAGGTTCCTTGGTGTGGTCATTAGTGGGGCTTTTTCAAGCAAACCCACAAATGGCCCGTGGGAATGTGGATCTCGCTTTCTAAACTCTAGCCTTGAGTTGCTTATCTGCACATAGGAGATTTCAGGTTTCCATTTACCTGCCCCACCATCCTGATCCTCACCTGGCTATCAAACAGGAGGCTTTTTCCCAGGAATGAAAGAAGTCTAAACTGGTCATCCTATATAATAAAAGGTTAATATGCAAATAGACTGAATGGCGGAACAACCAAACAACCAAACAACCAGTCGCTATGACATGCACTGACCACCAGGGTGTCACATGTGGAACATGGTGGACGTGGCCAGCAGGTGGCAGGGCACGGTACATGGTGGGCATCAGCCATGGCAGGATAGAGGAGCAGGTGAGTGGGGGTGCCAGACCAAGGTGGGGCACCAGTTGCTGTCATCGGGGTGAACCTCTTGTGGTTACTGAAAATTCTTTGCTCCCGCACACCTTGGTCCCGCCCAGCGCTCACACCTGCTGCCAGTAATGGCCCTGCTTGCACCCACTGCCAGCACCGGAACCCCTGCTTGCACCCACTGCTGGCACCGGCTCCACTCACACACACACCTGGTGCTGGCACTGCTGCTCACACCTGCTGCTGGCACCCAGCACCAGTCCCAATTGCTTGGCACTGTCAGTGGGTGCGAGTGGGGCTGGTGCTGAGCGAGGGCTGCCAGCCGACAGGGGACTGGAGCCACAGCGGGAGGGGCCAGGCAGGGGTGCGGAGGATGGGCTGAGATCCGCCCCTGTGCCCACTGCAGCCTCGCAGCCCACAGTTACTTTCAGGGTGCATGAATTCGTGTACTGGGCCCCTAGTATAAGATACTGTTGATAATAATGAACCCCAAAAGAATACAAATAAAACTACTAAAACATGCAAGAATAAGCACCATTTACAGCTTCACTTCTTAGCCCAAAACTGTACTCCTTAGCTAAGTTGCTCCCTTAGTCTTAGCCTGTGCAAAATCCTGCTTTTTAGGGTAAAGAATAATGTGGGTGGGAAGAGTTTTGAAACTTTATGTGCAGTTACCAGGCTACTTAAATTTGTATTTAAAAATATGATTACTGAGCATTTTTAATGGCCCGGAGAAAGCCTTCTTAAGGTAAATAATGACAATTTTTATACCATACTAGAGGCCCGGTGCATGAAAATCATGCACTGGAGGGGGGGGTCCCTCAGCCCAGCCTGCCCCTTCTCACAGTCCAGAAACCCTCAGGGGCGGGAGGCCACCCGGTGATCAGGGGAAGGTGATACCCCCATGACACCTCTGCTGCTGCCACTGCCGGCAGTGCAAGCCTCGGCCGGCCCTGGTTATGTGAGCTTCAGGCAGCCCTGAGCAGCTGGGCAATCGCCATCAGAGGCTTGCCTGTGCCTCGGGCCGGCACTGGGCAACTGGGGGGCTGAGGGGACTGGGGGACTCCGGAGGCAGGTGCGCGGAGCAACTGGGCCCACCTGGGGGTGGACCTGGCCTTGTAGTGCACCTGCCACCCTGGTAGGACTTAGGGAACTGAGTGCCACCATTTTGTGACTGTGGGTGCTACCATTTTTGAGGGTGGGGCAGTCAATTAGCATATTCCCTCCTTATTGGCTATGGGTGCTGCCATCTTTGAGGGCAGGGCAGTCAACTAGCATATTCCCTCCTTATTGGCTGTGGGTGCCGCCATCTTTTGCAATGGCGTCAGGTCAATCAGCATAGTCCCTCTTTATTGGATAGGATAAACTCAGATATGCAAATATATGTGCATATACAAATGACTAGAAGGATAAAAACCAATATAGTCACATACTTATATTTGAGTTAGTAAATGTATGGATGATTTTTTTTTCTATAGATATTTTTAAATGTTCTAAAATGGTATGTTGATTTTATATGCATAAAATGTTATTTTAATTTATACATGTGTGAATTGTTGCTATAATGAAGGGGGGTTAGGAGAAAGACAACGAGAGTTATAGCTGACATGCATTTTAAAAACAAAATAACCAAAAAAACTCAGAAGCAAAAGTAGGCCACTGCAATAAAAATTAGGATTTTATGGGAAAAGTATCACTTTGGGGAACTTACATTATTACAATAGCTTTTGCTGTCAGTAATACTCACACATTATTTACAAATGGTTTCCCCTGAAATATAAATACTATTAGGTAGTTTCTCAAAAAGTCACTCACTTTAGGGTTTCACGAACTCTCTTTTCAAGAGTCTCTAGTGGACATTAGGTAGTTTATACCTTTAAATAGTTGAATTCTGAACGCACCAAAGTAATAATAAAAACTTACTGTGATGCAAGGTAAACAAAACAGCTCTGTTATAAAGCCTATTTCAGACTTCAATTTTTTTTCAGTTTTTGGATTTCAGGTACAGTGCTCATTAAATATGGATATTGTACCCAAGAACAGTTTAGTCCCCATTGCAGTCAGATGAGTTGTGTTTTATTGAGTTCTTCTATGTTAATTTGTTCTTTTTTGGTTTAAAAATGTGTGTTTTTAAAACTTTGTACTTAAGTGGTAGTTGGTCATAGTAATTGTTGCTTAAGAGAAGCTTTAATGCAAATAAAGCTTTGTGTTAACTGCTTGAAGGAAATCCATTTTATCTGCAACTATAAGGTTATTCTTATATCAAGCACATATGCACATTTATTTAGGAATTTGATGTATAGCTTGTCTTAATATAAGTTTCACTCAATTTATGTTCTACTTCCTACTGTATCTGTAAGTTTTGGAGGCTGACACTGTTTTATTTGATGGCATTGACTGCGTATGGGAGGGATCTCCAAAGGCCCATTAGCAGTGTCAGTGCTGCTCATAATTGCACATTTTTGGCTTGTTAAAGTTTTGTTAAACATTCCATGCTGAATTCATGATAAATTTAAGGCCTTGATACTTAGTTATAATCAAAAGGGAGAAACAAGGTAACATTTATGGATGGATTCTGTTAAAATATGAATGATTATCCAGCGGAAGGGATACTTGGTAAATGGGAGCTATTGAGAGGTAATGTCATAAATGCTTAGATAATTTATGAAAATTGGATCTATATGCAATAGTAACAAATCACTTTTTGGTTCCACAGTTAATTCTATTTCAAGAATTCCTTAACACGTGTGTTATTTTCCCTGTTTAATTTTGCCAAGGCTCTGATGCCCTCAGTGCAAGGTTCTTTTCATCTTGAGATGTCCAATTGATGTATGTTACTAATGGCCACCATCCTATATAATAAAAGCCTAATATGCTAAGTGTCTGGTTGTCCAGTCATCCATTCAACCAATCAAAGAGTACTATGCTAATGATATGCTAAGGCCGCTTAACCACTCATTATGATGTGCACTGACCACCAGGGGGCAGACACTCAATCCAGTAGGTTAAGTTGCTGCTGGGGTCTGGCTGATCGGGGGACTGAGCGAGATGGGCCAGACACGACCTGGAGCCCTCCTGTGGTCCCTCCCCAGCTGGCCAACCTCCCACATCTCTCCCTGGCCCCAGTCATGCACTGGTGGGGTCCCTCTGCCTGGCCTGCACCCTCTTGCAATCCAGGACCCCTCCGGGGATGTCAGAGAGCCAGTTTCGGCCCGATCCCCACAGGCCAGGCCGAGGGACCCCGCTGGTGTGTCATATAATGAGCTTTCAGACTAATATCAAGCCATGCTTGTTACCGTAAGAAACAGTAGTGATTCTAATGTCACTGGTGCTCAGCTTTCTGTGTGTGTTTTGGGGTGAGGCACAGACACAGTGGGAGGCATCCACACTTGCTGATTTTGTGCACACAACCATCCAGCAGTCATGTACTTTGATATAACTCTTTTGTCCACCTGGCCTATTGAAGGTACAGATTTCTTTTTTTATAGTTAGCTTTTTTAAATAACTGGGTGTCCAATCCTCAATGGGAAAGACTATTTCAAACAGTTTTAAAATCTTAGTAGAAAATAATATCAAATTGCAGTGCATTAAGACAGTACTTAAAGGGAAGGCCCATCTTTAGAAGGAAGAGACTGAGAGGTATGACTTTTGATTCAAGCTTTGGTTGCATGATCTTTCTGCATGTCAGGGTCCTAATTATAAAATGGGACTTAACTGACCTCTTTGGGTAGTGGTGGCAGTTAACGGGTGTGAACATGTGATCTCCAGCCAGAGTCTAAACACCTGAATGCACTTCCCTCCTGAACAGAGAGTCATTTTGGTGGATGATTATATTGGGCAAGGCAGAAATTCATCACTTGAAAACAAACAAGTATGCCTCATTGGAGGGCAGACATGATTGAACAGGAGCCTGGAGAGAGGAGTCCATGGGAGACTTGCTTCCAACAACTATTCAGATGAACAAGGAACTTTTTCTCTGCATGTATTTTTAAGGGCTCCTCTTGAAGCAGCTTCTGGATTCAAGGATTTCAGCTGCTCTTCCTGGTGGCAGATGAAACCATTTTAGGACACAGGAATGTTCTTAAGCAACAAATTAACACTTTCTCCTTTGACCCATGAGGGCAAAATAGTGACTCTTCTTTATGAAAATAAGATGTGGACATTTCCAATGGAACATCCAGATCTCTGGGAACATTTAAGGCATTTTCTAAAGGAAATTAAAAAGGTGAAATATTTTCTGATGACTCAGTCTAGCCTAAAACAAGGAATAGGGTATAGGGGGGATAAATGGTGATGGAAAAAATAAAAGAAAATAATATATTTACCAAAAAAAATAAAAATAACATTTACTGAACTGTATGTACCATCCACTGTTATATGTGCTTTTCACACGTATTTAATACCCACCAACCCCTATTAGATATTCACTACCATTATCTGCATTGTACATGAGGAAGCTAAGGCACATACAGCTTAAGTCACGTGGCCAAACAGTGGCCAAGCCACCACTGTTAACCAGATGTTCTGATTCTAGCGCACTAACTGCCTGTATTGCCATTATACCAAGTACCTCTGAGAACAGTGGGGATGAGCACCAGCATCTGTGCGGATCTGCTCAGAGCAAAGCTGAGGTCATTTGTTTACTAAAGAGGAGAGTAATAAGCACAGTTAACAAACACAGGTACCTCATTCTACAATCTTAAATGGGATAACAGGTCCATCCTAAGAAGTCAATTAAAAGATACTCATACCAGAAATTATCACACAGGATCTTGAATCAGGCCCAGATGCTTAATATGCTATTAATCCTCAAGTGATTTTCAAAAATCTTCCATATGACTTAAGGTGCAGCTACTCATTGAACGTTAAAGGAGTTGTATGATGGGTTACTGAACACCTGGGGGTACTATATGGATATTTTCCTAAAAAACTGTCCCTGGGGAGGAGATTGCTGAACTGAGGAACTGAGCATATCACAAAGAATGTACATAATTCAATGCTAAGAAATGGGACTCCAGCTATCACAGCTGTAATGAGCTTTTTCATCTCCAAGCCCTGCCTCGGCCTGCCTCCATGCTTGGCAAATGTAACCTTTATAAAATTCTCAGCAAGAATAACCATAGTGTATTATTAGGGCATGGTTTTAGCAGCCAAAAGGACATTGTGAGTCTGAGATCTTCCTTAAAATCTGTCAGTTGCCCAACTCTATTAATCTCAGGCAGAAGCATCAGAAAGCATCTTTCAGGGTTAAGAATTACTGACATTTTGATCCTCAGCAAAACTATATACTTCCATTCAGCCATGGAACCTGAATCTGAGCCCTAATCTTGCTTGCTTTTCTGAGGTCTGTGTAGAGGAGCACATTGGGCTATTGTCTGAATAAGCTACATACAGTGACAGCCAGAAAAGAGATCTGCCTTATGGAAAGAGTTAAAATATGCTGAGTAGGGTTTATGCATCTCTGGGTGCTCCACCTCCGTACAAGGCCTGCATGTCTAGGTTCACGTGAAATCTGTGTTCCCTCTTCTGGGATAGCTGTGGAGCCTGAGCTTCTCTCTAAGGTGTTCTCCGTGCCTGGTAGGCTGTCCAGACATGCTCACCTGGAATGGGTTAGTGTTCTGACCCGAATAAAAATCCCCTTGTTTCTCAGCTTCAAGCCAAATTCTTCAAGGCTTCTCTGTATGATTCCATCACTCCAACCCACTGGCCAAACACATAACTGTTTTGGAAACTCATATGGGTAAACTTTACCCAGTGCCGCTGCTTTACAAATCTGCCTCCCACATCCTGTGCGTGGGTGGTGCACTCAGGAAGGGGGCAGGACTTGCGGCATGATCAGAGAGCAGTTCTGACTTTCTTCCACTCCATGCCAGAGCACTTGCATTGGCTATTGGGAGACTTTCAAATACACTTTGAAACTTTAAGTTTGATGACTTAAATATTATTTAAATGTTATTTGATGATTTAAATGTTAAAAATGTGATCTACATGGTAATCTACATTAATTAGAGATTCATTATTTGGATGCTAGAACTTCAAAATGTTTGCCTTACATTAGAGATACTTCCTATTGTTTTAAAAATAAGTATAACAACCCTGGTGTGGCTCAGTGGTTCAGCGTCAGCCTGCACACTGAAGGGTCTCCGGTTCGGTTCCCAGTCAAGGGCATGTACCTAGGTTGCAAGTTTGATCTCCAGCCCCAATCAGGGTGCATGCAGAAGGCAGCCTATTGATGTGTCTCTCTCACATCTCTCTCTTTCTCCCTCTCTCTTTTCTTCAACCTCTCCCTCTCCCTCCATACCTTCCTTCCACTCTAAAAAAAAAATGGAAAAAAATATCCTTGCATGAGGATTAATAAAAAATATAATAATAATAAGCATACATTTTAGAACTTGTCTTTACAAATATGGACAATGGATGATTGCAATGAAACAATGATCCAGATTCAGTAATTGAGGCACAGTTTTTATAGTGGCAACTTCATTGAGACCTTGAAGACCAGTAGCTACCTGGTATGTTCTGCAGTATATTTTCTGGGCAAAGACAAAAATGGTGAATCACAGAATAACTAACAGCTGGTATATGCTTGCCAACTTAAAAATAATTGACCTAGTGTTATGAAATATGAATTGAATATTTTAATTAGAAAAAAACAACAAGTCCAAATGAGTTCTTTTCCTATGCAAAATATAGGGAGGAGATAACTGTTAATCTAACTTGAGTTTTTCTCAAGTACCATTGGACATGGGTTATTGGGAAGTAATAGAAATTGTAACTCCAGGCATTCTGCTATCAATGTGCATGCCAGTTCTGATTTTATTTGTAAAATAGGTTTAGATGCTAAGTATTACTTTAGCAATAGATAAATCCTAAATTGACTTTTTAAAAACTTCATCATAAAAGTAAACCTCTAACCTTTCGCATTGAAATTTTGTTGCCACCAGTTGTGAGGGAGAAAAATAAAGTTTGATTTCCCTTTTATTCCATGGACCCCCTCAGCGGTTCCTTCCTTACTGGTAGTGTAAGTTATTATAACCACATAGTGTAAACTCTTACATGAAGTGATGAAATACATGTGCAGAAAGTAAAGGAGTGTGTTGTTTTAATGAAAACTAATTTGTGTATTTTGGAAAGACTCAAAGGTGAGGGTTTTTTAAAAAGCTAATTAGATATGAATAAGACAACTGAAAAACTGGTGGATTAAAAAAATTCATGAAGGATTTGAATCCAAATTGTCTCGTAAGTTTTCTCATGACTTAAAAAAATAAACACTTGAAACTGGACTTTTGTAACTTAATAGTATCATTATATTGTGATATCTGTGTATGATGGAAAAATGGAACTTCCAGCTGGAGAGCAATGCTTGACTGTAGAATCAAGTTTTGGTGAATAAATTTACATTTATATATTCTAAGTTAAAATATTTATGGTCAGGTTTGACCGCTTTTTTAATTAACTGACTTATTGCAGGTGTTGACTAAATCAGATGACAGGATTGTAACAGGATGCTAAAATGAGTTTAATAATATAATTGAAACTGAATATCAAAATTCTAATCCAGTGTTTGGGATAATACAGTCATTTAATAGTGGTTTGTGGTGTCAATTTCAGAGATACTATAATTTTATTTTTGCTCCAATCATTTAATAAATAGTTATCACACAGGTGATATATGATATGCTGCCATGCTCTCTTGTTTATATCAGCATCTAAACTCAACTTGCCACTTGCTGCTTCCCCATACCTTAGTATTGAAATTCTGCCCATCCTTCCAAAACTATCTCCAATATTACCTTTACTCAAAGGGTATCCTAGGCTCTCCATGTGAAACTGAGGTGGACTCCCAAAACTTGTTTGTTAATAATACATTGAATTATACCTGTTCTTTGCCTTAGAGTAGGTCCCAGTACTATGATTTTTGCCTAACTTATTTAAGAGAGCACATGCTAAAAAAATGTGAGGAGCAGCTGAGACTTTCATTTTATGTATCAGGAGAAATAACAAATGATTGTCCACAGCAAGCACAAACATCCATTTTTTGAGAAAGAAAGACATTAGTAATGTTCTGCTGGTGAAGTGACTGCTGGTGCATATAGTGCATTGTATGCTTTGGCAAAACGTTGTGTTTAAACTTAGAGGACCTTTTAGTTTTTGTTAGGGTATTTGAAAATGCCTGTCTTAATTTATAATCATTTTCTGAGGGTGTGAGAAATGGTAGTTTTAATGATATTAATATAGAGAGGACCCTTGGTTGGGAAGAAGTATTAATAAATATTACAATTTATATTAAAAGTGTGAATGTGGGTTCCTGGACAGTGTGGCTCACTTGTTGAATGTCAACCTATGCATCATTGATTCAATTCCCAATCAGAGCACATGCCCCGGTTGCGGGCTCAATCCCCAGTTAGGGCCGTTCAGGAGGCAGCTGACTGACATTGATGTTTCTCTCTCATCAATGTGTTTATCTCTCCCTCTCCCTTCCTCTCTCTCTCAAATCAGTAAAAACATATTTTTTAAAGTGTGAAGATAGAAGTAAGTGGTGCCTACTTGAAAAGCTATAAAATTTAGAAGCCTATCTGCTCTGACAAGTGATGAGAAAGCTAATTTTAACTCTTAACTATAATAATCTCCATGTGTTTTGGAGTTTAATTTTCTATGATGTTGAACAATTTTATGTGAGTTTTGTAACTTTGTTATTCTATTGATCTAATAATTAAATAGAGAAAAATTATTTTGTCTACATTTATAAGACTAGAGGTTAGTTTCTTCATTATTATTGGGTCACAAAAGCTGTCAAGAGCTTTTTTGTAAACACATTCCAGATCTAAAAATGTCTTTTCTTTTTTTTTAAATATATTTTATTGATTTTTTTTTTACAGAGAGGAAGGGAGATGGATAGAGTTAGAAACATCGATGAGAGAGAAACATCGATCAGCTGCCTCCTGCATGCCCCCTACTGGGGATGTGCCTGCAACCAAGGTACATGCCCTTGACCGGAATTGAACCAGGGACCCTTCAGTCTGCAGGCCGACGCTTTGCCCACTGAGCCAAACTGGTCAGGGCTAAAAATGTCTTTAAATACGAACTTTTTCTCTTTTTCTTTTGAGACAATTGCAGTTAGACATTTTGCTTCACTACGAAAAGGTTCCTTCTGGAGAGAGACTCAGAGCCTAATGTGGTCTTGCTGCTCAGCTGCCACAGTCTGGATCTGATGGCCCTGCTAAATGACTTCTTCACTCGGTATGCAGAGAAATGGATTCTGTGAACTTAGAACCATAGCCCTGTCCAAGAGATGTCCAGCATAAAGAAAAGGCAGAAGTTAGCTGAGTTTTAAGAGGTTTGTTTAGGAGAAATATGGGGTGTTAAACAGTTAGACACTGCCATCAGAATTTTAGCAATGATGAATAGTTCTTAGGTCTAGAATGTAAGTTCTCTGAATCACTGATGTTAAACATTCAATTGCCAGCTTTCGTTTACTTGATTGTTAATTTTCCGTTCATGTATTTTAGATGTTTGGCTAAGGATTTTGTTAAAATACTTTTTTTCATTTCCTACAAATTGCTTTAGAAATAGATACTGAAGAGTTAGCTTACTTTTTCTTATTTACCCTTATTTAAGGATAATGATGTAATATATCTTTCATTTGGTCAGAAAAAAAACTGTAATAAGTATAATTTATTCAAAATTAAAGGTTGTTCTGGAACTCTCTGTGTACTTGAAGTCAAAAGATATGCATATAGATATGGTTTCTACACATATTCCATACTCAAAACCATGCTAACATTTCAGAAATTAAGTACAAAGAGTGTTTATAAAATGCCACATCATGGCATGAAATATGGAAACTGTGGAAATAGTTAAGTTACAGTCTTGTTGTAAGGCTGCAGCTCTTACAATTTTAACTTCTTACACTGATTTGAAGGTTCATAGGTGTTTAATGATTACCAATGTAGCTGTCTGTTTTTTTTTTTTCTGAACTGCTTTATTCACTGTAGGTATATCTTAATACGTATAAGAAAGTGAAAAAAATTGTAAAGACTCTAAACTCAAAACCGTAATAACATGCACTTACTGTAATATAGCATTTGCTACTTTAGAGTACAAATCGAAAGATCGGGCTCCTGGTGATGGGATATGAGGACATTATTCATTTGTTAAAGATAGGATTCATTTTAGAATCTGGAGCTACTTGCTCTACAAACATATGTACAGCAAATTCCCTGGTTGTACAGCAAATTCCCCGAGTAGAACAGAACAACAAAGAAAAGTGAAGTCAGAGAAAACAAAAGATACCACAAAGGGAATGAATGATAAGGGAGTGACAGAGAAAAGAAATCTTGAACTCAAGATTTTAAGACTTCAAATGGGGGCATAGTGAATGAAATCTGGTTGAATGAAAAGTGACATGTTGATTTTATTGCTCTGCTTTTATTGCTTTGGGTGTGGTCCATTGCCCTATCTTCAAGTTCACTGATCGTCTCTTCTCATCTTGTCTGCTGTTGAACCTTTCTGTTGTGTTTTTCAGTGAAGTTATTGTATTCTTCAGCTCCATGACTTCTCTTTGGTACTTTCTGATATTTTCTGTCTCTTTGATAGAGTTCTCACTGTATTCATTCACTCTTCTCCCAAGCTCAGTGAGTATCTTTATGACCAGTATTTTAAACTCTTTATTAGGTAAGTCACTTATTTCTATTTCATTCAAGTCTTTTTATGAGTTTTTTTCTCCCATTTGAAACAGATTCCTTTTTCTTTATTGTCCTTGACTGTCTGTGTTGGTTTCTGTGCATTAGATAAACCAGCTACCACTCCCAGACTTGAATGAGTGGCCTCATGCAGGAAATGAACCTTATCATTCACCCTACCCTAGCTTTTGGCTGTCTCTCAAGCCTTTATAATTAGTCAAGCAGCCTACTTTATTTTTAGTGGTCCCCAGTAGCTGAAGGTATGCCAAGACTGGTCAGTGTCCCTAAGGATCTCAATACCTAGATTCAGGCTGATTAGAAGCCACACATTCAGGCAGCAGCTTTTAAAGTACACAAATATACCTCTTTCAAGGGAAGACCAGGGCATAGGTATTTCTGTCTGCTTCTTATTCACTGAGCCCTGGGGTGATTGCCATTTCCTAACTGTTTCTTTCTTTGCTACCATCCCATTAAACTCATGAACACAAGCCCCACTGGCTACCAGAGCCAGTTGATCAAAGGTTGTCCCTTAGGCGGCAGCCACAAAAACCAAGGTTCTATATGTAAAAACCAGGGCACCAGATGGGTGGATGAGTTCCATGCCAGGAGATCCCAGTGCTCTGCAACATGGCAGAGGGAGGATGCAAAGATGGTGCCTATCAGACTCCATCCCTGGAGGGTATTTCCCTAGGCCCCTCAATGTGTGTTAAAGTAGATTCCTGCCCCTCTGGTTGACAATTTATTATAAGCAAATAAGCCTCTTCCACAGAAAGTCTGGGCACTTTTCAGTGGCTGCCTCTGCACTGGGTCCTGGGATGGGTAAGTCCACCTGTGAGCCCTTTATGAGCTGTTTCTCAGTGCACTATAGCCTTTTGAGTCCCCTGGATGAAAGCCCCATTGGCTTTCAAAGATAGGTGTTTTGGGAACTTATTTCTCCAGAGCAGTTCTTAAAATATCAGGTGCTAGATGTAGGGTAAGAATTCTTGCTCCTCAGGGAGAAGCTCGGGTTTGTGAGTTCCCTCCCATTTGTGGATGGCTCCGGGTGGGAGTTCATGGTGAGATTGTGTCTTAGCTTCCTCTCTTACCTGCTTCAATGAGGTTTTTTGCTCATTGGCCCAAGGTGTAGCTAGTTTGGGTTTTTTTCCAGTGAGAATTATTCCATATGTAACTATAGATTTGGTGTATCTGTGAGATGAAATGAGTTCAGGATCCTCCTGCATTGCTATCTCAAACCAGAACTGACAAGTTGGTTTTAGATGTTAAAATTACAGTGATTACAGGGATAGAGATCAGGAAGGGCAAAACACAAGGACTTTTTAGGGTAGTGAAATGCTTCTGCATGATACTGGGATGATGGATACATGACATTTTACATTTGTCAAATTTCATAGAACTGTACAATATGAAGAGTAAGCCCTAGTCTAAACTATGGAGTGTGATTAATAATAATGTACCAGTATTGACTCATCAATTGTAACAGGTGTACCACACTAATATAAGAAGTTAATAGGAGAAACTCTTTGGGTCTGTACGGGTGGTTATGGTAACTCTGTGCTTTCTGCTCATTTTTCTGTAGACTTAAAACTGTTCTGAAACATAAAGTCTATTCATTATTTTTAAATATTGCAGTGATACACAAAGATGAAGATGGGCAGTAGCCAGTGAGTAAAAGAAGGTTGGCATTATAAGTGCAGTTTGAAAGTCATCTATAGAAAGAAACTTTCTAGGCTTCAGGAATAGATGAGCTCCTGGTAGAGGAATGATGAAAGAGAAGACGTGAAGTCCCAGCACTGAGTCTCCTGGTATTCCCATATAAGGGCCTGGCTCACAACAAGGAAATGGCAAGGATGAAAAAGGAGTGACACTAAAAATTGGAGAAGTATAAGTGTCATATCACATCACAGCAGCCAAAAGAGAGATGAATTTGAAAGGTCATTACTTATGCTCCGAAGAGGTGAGGGATAATGAGGACTTATAATGGCCATTAAATCTGATGATTAGGTGGGGAGAAGTCTGTCAGAGAGAATAGTTTCAATACTGTCCTGGTTGGAGTTTTGTTGTGGAGGCTAAGACTCAGTTGATCTGGAAACAGAAGCTAAAAGTATAAATTTCTTTTAATAAGTAAACAACTTTACTTTTAGGGAGTAGAGGGATGGTATTTCTTTCTTTTAATCTATGGAAAACAATCTGTTTATAGGAAGAGACTAAAGAGCTAAAATTCTGGTAGAGCCTGGACATTAGGGGCATGATAGAAAGAGATGGAAATGGAACCAAGACCTTGAGTAAGAATTAGCCAAGAAACCAGAAAGAATGAAAATATGGATGAACAGAAAAATATATAAGGTGGTTTTACTATGCTTGTCATCAGAGATTTGGGGTTACAAAGAAAATAGATGGGGAGGTTAAAACTATATTTTCTCTCGCTAATGGAGTAAGAGGTCAACTTATCTGCTAATTACTTGGTGTTTGAGATGTTGAACCAACTGTTCAACTGTTCAAAATGAAGTTTTAAAGCATTTTCATTTGAAGTCATCCACAGTAAAGTGCTTTAAACCTACAACATGATGGCATAATTTTTAATTCAAAAGATCCAATAGAAATTATCAAGCCCAACTCAGTTGTTTTTCAAAGGATAATGACATAAAAAAAGGTCATGTAGATTGCTTAAAGTCACATGGCTATTTAGGGGTTGAATCAGGACTGTAATGGAAGTCTTATCTCAGGCAATCTTGCATTTCTTCTACACTACTGCAGGTATGGAGAATTTGAGATGTTCCCATGATGGTAGGCAGCTGTAGATAAATAAACAGCTGGTATTGGAATGAGAGGTGAGAGCTAAAAGCAAAGTTTTTGTAATTGAAATATAGTTCAAATGCCATAAAATTTTTCCTTTAAAAGTATACAATTGAAGAATCTTACTACATTCACCGACTTATACAGCTATCACCACTATATAATTTCAAAACACTTTCATTACTCTAAAAAGAAAACTCATAGCTGTTAGCAGTCACTCCAGATCATACTACCACCACCACCAACAAAGCACCTGGCAATTTCTAATCCATTGTCTGTCTCCATGGATTTATCTATTCTGGACATTTCATATAAGTGAAATCATACAGTATGTGGCATTTTGTGTCTAGCTTCTTTCATTTAGCATAAGGATTTCAAGGGTCTATTCATGTTGTAGCATATTATTAGTACTTCATTTCTTTTTTTAAAATATATTTTATTGATTTTTTACAGAGAGGAAGGGAGAGGGATAGAGAGTTAGAAACATCAATGCGAGAGAAACATTGATCAGCTGCCTCCTGCACACCCCTTACTGGGGATGTGCCCGCAACCCAGGTACATGCCCTTGACCAGAATCGAACCTGGGACCCTTCAGTCCGCAGGCCAACGTTCTATCCACTGAGCCAAACCAGTTAGGGTAGTACTTCATTTCTTTTTGTGGCAAAATAATGCTTCATTGTATGGTTCTACCACATTTTGTTTATCTATTTGTCAGTTGATAGTCTTTTATGATGTTTCCACTTATTTCTATTATGAATAATACTGTTATGAACATTCATATACAAGTTTTTGTATAGACATGTTTTCAATTCTCTTGGCATATAACTAAAAATGGAATTGCTGAATTTTATATTCACATATAGAAATAGATATAGATATACACTGAGTGGCCAGATTATGATGATCTCTGAACGCATAATAATCTGGCCACTCAGTGTATATATGTGTGTGTGTGTGTGTGTGTGTGTGTGTGTGTGTATTTTAAAAGCCTGGTGCATGAATTCGTGCATGGGTGGGGTCCGGCCAGCCTGGCCAGGGGGAGGGGACATGGGCGGTTGGCCGGCCTGCCAGCTGGTCGAACTCCTGGTCGAGGGAACAATTTGCATATTAGCCTTTTATTATATAGGATATACACTGAGTGGCCAGATTATTATGCATTCAGAGATCATAATAATCTGGCCACTCAGTGTATAATTATATCGCTTACAGAGAGATTGAGAAAGTCAACATTTCCTACTTTACGAAACAAAGATACGCATCTCAGAATCTCACTGTGGGGCATGCTTCATGGAACAAAAAAATCTCAGAAATACAAACCAAAGAGACATTTATTGAAAAAATAAGACAATAAAATCCCACACAATGGTCAATAAGGCCTTGCTTCTGAGGAACTGTCAGAGAGACTCAGGGAGAAACATGGAAGGCAACTGTTTTTATTTCCTATAGACATGGTATTCGGAAAAGGCTCTGTTCATCCCACTGATCTTTATGAAAGGAAGCTCAGAAATGAAATGGTCATCATGGGCATATATACTAACATGTATATTTTATTTTATTATTTTTAATCCTCATTCAAGACACATCAATTGGTTGCCTCCTGCATGCTCCCTGACCAGGGCCAAGGCCAGGGAGGAGCCTGAAACCAAGGTATGTGTCCTTGACTGGAATCAAACCCGAGACCCTTTGATCCCCAGGGCGATGCTCTTTCCACTGAGCCAAACTGAATAGGGCTTATTTTTTTAAATATATTTTTATTTATTTCAGGGAGGAAGGGAGAAAGAGATAGAAACATCAATGATGAGAGAGAATCATTGATTGACTGCCTCCTGCATGCCCCACACCGGGGACTGAGCCCACAACCTGGGCATGTGCCCTTACTGGGAATCAAACTGTGACCTCCTGGCTCATATGTCAATGTTCAACCACTGAGTCATGCTGGCTGGACTAACATGTATATTTTAGTTGAAATTTGAAGTCAGAATTTTTTTTACTGATTTAAATGATTAGTTAAAAAGTGAAGACAGATGCCCCAGCCAGTGTGGCTCAGTTAGTTGGAGTGTTGTCTGTCCTGAACACCAAAAAATTGTGGGTTCAATCCCTGGTCAGGGCAGATACCAGAGGAACCCCATTGATGTTCCTCGGTCACATTAATGTTTTTCTGTTTTTCTCTCTCTCTCTCCCCTCCAAAAAAAAGTTAATAAACATTTCCTTGGGTGAAGATTTATTTTTTAAAAAGTGAAGACAGGTGTTGCCAGTTAGGTTTTATGGCAGAAGTCTAAAATTTGAATGAGCTCAGGTTTGGAAAAATGCTTAAAGCATGTGATATAGGGTGACTGTCATATACCTGCAGAACCTCATGTACAGAGAATATGATGTGAGCAAGATAGGCCTATGTGATAAGAAGACATTGTTTTATCAAACAATAATGTAATAGCGATCATGTATTAAAAATGAAAAATATTTTTTCCAAATCTTTCTGAGTGTATTAGGTGGAAAGGGCACATCTAAGTGAAAGCATAGCAGGATAATTTGAAGCTTCTTAGTACAGTCTTTAGGTATACTTTCATAAAAATTGGGAAAGTAAATTATTCTGATAAATAGTTAACAAATTTTCAAGTCAATGGTTTCTTTTTCTTTGCTTTCAGAAAACTCTGAAAAAGACCACTCAAGATGTCAGCAGATAGATGATTTCAAATAACTTTACTACTAGAGAATTTTATTATTTTTTGGCACGTGGCTCAGAGGTTTAAAGTATTGATAAATATTGCTGTAACAAAATTTTACTTTCTCATTTATCATGTGAATGAGATTTCTCAGGACTTGGAGCTATGGAAATTAGCAGTAGGAATAGGAATACAACTCAACCCCATCTCAATTCTAGCAATCCTATCTAATAAAGAGGGAATACGCTAATTGTCCGTCACACCCTCACAAAGATGGCAGTGCCCTACAGCCAATAAGGAGGGAATATGCTAATTGACTGCCATGCCCTCAAAGATGGTGGTGCCCACAGCCACAAGATGGTGGTGCCAAGTCCCTTCAGCCCTGCTGGGGCAGCAGGTGCGTGGCATGGTCAGGCCCACCCCCAGGCAGGTCTGGCCACTCTGCACGCCTGCCTCCGGAATACCCCAGTCCCCTCAGCTCCCCAGCCACCCAGGGCTGGCCCAAGGTGCAGGCATGCCTCAGATGGCGGCTGCCCAGCTGTCCAGGGCTGCCGAGGCTCAGGAGCCAGGGCCGGCCGAGGCTTGTGCTGCCGGCAGTGGCAGCAGCAGAGGTGTGATGGGGGTGTCACCTTCCCCTGATCACCAGGTCGCCTCCCGCCCCTGAGGGCTCCCGGACTGTGAAAGGGGACAGGCCGGACTGAGTGACGTCCCCCTCTAGTGCATGAATTTTCATGCATCGGGCCTCTGGTGGGTAATGTTCTTCCACAGTTACATGAACTAATGGGCCAGGGAGGACTCAGCTCCGTATAGCTCATTAAAAGATGTATTTCTACTAAAATTTTATTTATTATTTTATCCATTGTATATCAGTAGTAATTATAATGAAAACTCAATCTAAAATAATTTTTAGCACCTAGAATTAATTTTAATTCTAAGCCACAGAAAATTTATTTTAATTTCTATTCATTATTTTTGTTAAGTATGATAGGGTGATCAATAAAAGGGTCATATTTTAAACCAAAATATATTAAGTTTGGGTTGAATTATATCTGGGTCAAGTGGAATATAAAACAAGTTCAAGATAAAAATAATGATGTGAATTTTCTGACCAGGAGAAATATTTCTTTATGTGTTTCTTTTTTTCACGTTTGTTTCTATTTATTTGTTACTCTTAGAAAAATGTCATTTTTTACTGAACTCAGAGGTAGAAGCCCTCAGAGAGGATAGCCTGCATCTCTTGGCAATCTGTTCCTGGAGTGGTTGTTTGTTTGTTTGTTTTTTGGCCTCTTCATTCTCTTAGCCAAAAGTTTAGCCTATTTTGTGACCTCTTCCTTACTTTTCTTAGTATGTTGTTTCTTCAGAGCAATTTACTGATGTGTTGTAGGACACATGGAATAACAAGGTGCTGAATCTTATATGCTTTGGTCCTAGATTTCTTACCTTCTTTGTTAGGGGCTTTCTCACAATGTATTGGTGGATATCATCTTCTTTAGAGAGACTGAAAAGTTTGCTGATTCTGCTAGCTCTTTTGGGCTCCAGTTGACAAGTCACGGAAGTAATCAGTAAAAGCGGGAGTATCTTTCTCCCCCTTTTTTTTTTTTTTTTACAATAACCAAATTGATAACACTGAGATTGTCATCCACGATGCAACCCCAAACAGATTTGCACTTTCTCCTTAGCCCCTTATTTAGCAGCAGGTAGACATGGCCATGGGTCAAGATACCACACTTCATGGGGAAACCTTGCTTGTCATTCCCAGCACTGATTTGAACCACTTAAGCCTCCCATTATTCACCCAGAGCATCAGCAGCAGCTTTTGTGGCCATATGTTTCTCATAAAAGGTACAAAGTTTATGTTCATTGTCCACTTCAATGAGTTTCTGGCAGCCAATGGCTGGGAAAGAAATGTTCAGCCTCATCCTGAAGCAACCGACCTCTCTCAGGCACCACAGAAAAGAAGTGTTCATGTATTTCTTAAAGTGCATTCTGATGGGCATCCACTTGTGGTACTCAGAATCCATTGGCTACATAGACGGAATGATATAAATTTGTTTTAAAATGCCAATATTTCCAACATGCCAGGAATTATATTCTTTGCAATTACTTAACCTTATCATTAAAAGTTACATTACCTTAAAAATATTTTGAAACTAAAGCAATCTACAGGATTAATGCAATCCTTATAAAATCTCAATAATACTTATTGAAGTAGAAAAACTTACCATAAAATTCTTATGGAATTTTAAGGAACCTCCAATAGCCAAACAATCTTGAAAAGGATGAATGAAGGTGAAAGAATCACACTTCCTGATTTCAAAACTTGCTACAAAGCTACAGTAATTAAAACATGTGATACTGGCATAAAGACAGGCATATAGTCCAATGGAATAGAGTAGAGAGCCCAGAAATAAACCATTGTATTTATGGCCAAATGATTCTCAACAAGGGTGCTAAGACCCTTCAATGGGAAAGGACTGTCTTTCCAACAGATGTTGTGGAGAAAACTGGGTATCCACATGCAAAAAAAGAAATTGTACTCTTATGTGCATATAAGAGTGTGGCATATAGAAAAATTAATTCATAATGGTTCAAAGCCCTAAATATGATAGCTAAAACTTTAAAACTCTTAGAAGAAAATATAAGGTGAAAACATGACATTGGATTTGGCAATGATTTTTTTGGATATGACACCAAAAGCACAGATAAGGTAGATAAATTGTACTTTTCCAAATTAAAAATGTTGTGCATCAGAAGATACTATCAACAGAGTGAGGAGACAACCCACAGAATGGGAAAATATTTGTAAATGATATATCTGATAAGGGATCAATCTCCAGAATACATAAAGAACTATAGCTCAATAGCAAGAAAACCCAATTTAAAACTCAATACAGGACTTGAAAAGATACTTCTCCAAAGATGATATACAGATAGCCAATAACCACATGAAAAGCAGATCATGATTTTAAACTATTAGGAAATTGCAAATTAGAACCACAATGAGAAAGATATCAATTCATTCCTACTAAGATGGCTTCTTTTTTCTTTTTAATTGAAAATAAGTGTTGGTAGAATGTAGAGAAACTGGAATGTTTGTGCTTTGCTGGTGGGAAAGTAACATAGTGCAGCTGTTGTGGAAAACAGTATGGAGGTTTCTAATAAAGTTAAACATAGAATTACATGTAATAATGAGTAATCCCACTTCTGGTTGTATACCCAAAAGTATTGAAAGCAAGAACTCAAACAGATGTTGGATACCAATGTTCACAGTAGCCAAAAGGTAGAAATAACCTAAGTGTTCATCAATGGATGAATGGATAAGTAAAATGTGATATATACTTTCAATGAAATATTATTCAACCTTAAAAAGGAATGAAATTCTTATAATTTCTACAACATGGATGAACCTTGAAAACATTATGCTAAGAGATATAAGATATACATAAAGGGGCAATTATTGCATTATTCCAGTTGTATAAAGTAACTAGAATATATAAATTTGTAGAAACTAAAAGTAGAAAGTGGTTACCAGGGACATAGGCAGGGGAATGGAAAGTTATTGTTTACAGGAACAGGTTCAGTTTGGGTGATGGAAAAGTTTGGAGATGGATGGTGGTGGTGGTTACAACAATGTGAGTAGACTTAATGCTATGGAATCATACAATTTAATGGTTAAAATGGTAAATTTTACCACAATTAAATAAATAAAAGTATATCAAGACTTTTTAAAGATATTTAGGTATGTAGTTTTTCAAATTTCTCTGAGGCA
Organism: Corynorhinus townsendii; assembly: GCA_026230045.1. Lineage (NCBI taxonomy): Eukaryota > Metazoa > Chordata > Mammalia > Chiroptera > Vespertilionidae > Corynorhinus > Corynorhinus townsendii. Next base: position 122,370,727 of record JAPDVU010000003.1, on the reverse strand, counting down.
TTTATGCATAGCTGTTCACATATTTGAAGAACACCTGTCCAGTATCCTTCACAGTATGAACCCAGTCCTCTCCTGTCACTTCATTTTTCTTATTCTAGCCACCTGGAAATTCACATCTGCTACAATTACGTGCAAGGTGTTTCAAATACATTTAATGCCACTTCCCCACCACCACCACCACCAAATTGATGAATGGAATATGATACTTCAAGATCCAGCCCAATGCCTACTACCTTTGGAAAAGCCATGGTGACTCCTATAGACAGAACCCACGTCTCTCTCTGTTATGTTCCTAAAGAGCTTTTCCACACCTCTGATTTATCCCAAGCCTGTCCCCAAACAGACTGAATTGTTTAAGGGCGAAGATGGTATCTGCTTCACTTTCATGACTCCTACACGTAGCAGAGAGCATAATTTGAAGCAGAGTCATAGTAAATAGTTCAACAACTGAATCATAAAATAATTATTCTTTTTTATAATTCTCCTCTGTGAGAATGGACAGACCTTTTCAGAACAAGAAATTAAGAAGAAATGTCACACCTTGCCCAGGCTACAGGCACCATGTGGCTGATGTGGGTGGAGAGACAGCATGAAAATTCTGCTGCCTTCTTATGACCCTGGTCTGTGGAGCGAGGCTTTAAATCTTACTGTCAATATGTTAAGAACATTACTTTATTGCTTATAAAACACATGTTCTCAAATATTTGCCATAGGTCCTGTCCATAAATGAAGTGATCTTATACATATTTCCGCTACCCTTTCTATAATAAACCCCCTGCCACTGTTCCAACACCAGGAGGTTAGAAACAACTGTGTCATTAATGAACGATAGCAGAGCCTAACCAATGACCTCCAGATGAAAGGCTCATTATTTCATTACTGGTCTCCAGAGCTATTTGGTCTCCCAACACTATAGCACAGGATTTTGGCTGAAGAGTCTAAGCCTTGAACTATAAAAAAAAAAATGTAAGTAGTCCTTGACACAATTTGGAGCAATTACATTCTATTGTGCCAAGAATTTCTTATTAAAAATCAATTTAATTGTGCATACACCATCTGGTCAGTATTATAGTCTTTTATGTGAGGGAACACGATTTTGTATTTACCTGATATTCCACAGTGTGAGCATGTAATTTTGCAGAAACAGGCATTGAAAAATTAGTAATTAAGGAAACTTTAAAAGCATTTACCAGACTTCCTTTTACTAACTTTTGTGATTTGGAGCTATAAGACTCAACTTCTTGCATCATTTGGGATTTTAATGAAAAAAGAAATGCTAAAGCAAGAAATGTATATGTGCACATCATATGCTACATTTATTTGCCTGTTAAATTTCTGTTCTATACTTTTGAGATTCTAATCCCATTCAACATAATTTAGATTGTCACATTAGTATTTATTTGTTTCCTTTTTTTATTCAAAGAATGGAAGGAGAGAGGTTTACTTTTGATTGTCTACTGAGTTGGTTTCAACCATATTAGCAAAAATGCTGCAATATTTTAGCTCAAAATCTTACAGGCAAATGTTTCAAACTAGAGTGATTGCATTTTGTTATGCAAAATGGGGAAGATTTTTGCAGCCTGTGTTTCAAAACAGTTAATACCCTAATTTAATAAGAATACTTTTGCTCCTTTACATGGCATTAGAGGCTTCATAGTTAGATCACTTTAAGTTTTTAATCTACTCATGGGCTTATAGTTTTGAAATGTTTTGTTGATGTTACCATCTTAAAATAGCAGTAGCATTATAAGTTAGTAACCATAGATACTGATTTGATTCTGAATTGCCTTAACATCAATATTTTAAAATACCACTTATTTGCCATATAGGATCTACTGTTAATACCTATAGTTTATTAAATGCCTATTTGGTACCAGTCATAATGTCTTTAATCTTCTCTGTGCCCTGACTTCCTTATTTATGAAAATAAAGGAAATACCTACTTACCCAGATTCCCATGAGGTTTCAATGAGATAATCCATTTAGAGTGTTGCAAGATTCTTAGCACACAGTAAGCACTGCATGCAGATTCTAGCTTTCATCATCAAAAACAACAAAAATGACAATTCTGCAGTGTGTGGTTTCCTTTACATTTATTCATTAAAAAATGAAGTTTGAATGGATTAAGGAAGATTCCCATGCTCAAACAGCAATTAAGTCCTTGAACTAGGATGAAACTTACTTGGTCAATTCCATGATCTGTCTTAGACTCGCGTGTATGTAATCTTTCTTTTTCAGTGTTAAGTGTTCATACTAGTTTGCATGTACTCATTTATTTGACACCTTCTGTATGTCAAGAACTGCACTAGATAATTAAAATCGATACTTTCTCTGTGAGTAAAATCGATACAATTTCTGGCTGCATGTATCTTACAAATGGTGCAACAAATTTTATAGGTAACGCAACAAAAATTGCAGGATGTGAGGAGCTAAGAAAGAACTGAACATGGCTGAAACCAGTTTGGCTCAGTGGATAGAGCATCAGCCTGCAGACTGAAAGGTCCCAGGTTTGATTCCAGTCAAGGGCATGTGCCTGTGTTGTGGGCACATCCCCAGTGGGGGGTGTGCAGGAGGCAGCTGGTTGATTTTTTACATAATTCTTTAAAGTAATGCTTATTTCTTATAACAATAATGGAGATTTATAAAGAAAAAATAATTTCCCCTCATCTGCTTCCATTTTTGATCAGGTAATCAGTAGGAACAGTTTAGCTAGCCTTCTATACCTTCACACTTGTATTAAGATACATGAACATTTTTGCTGTGGTTTTATGAAAAATGGATCCTATGCACATTGTTCTGAAACTTGCATTTTTTGTTTGTTTGCCTTAAGAAGTGCCTAGAAGTTTTATAAATATGTGGTGTTTGCTGCTAGCATTGTAGGAGACTCTCCATAGATGTTTTTTTTTTTTCTTAAGCCATCTTTATTTTTTACGAGAGGTCCAATGCACAAAATTCATGCATGGAACAGGGGGTGGGGGGTCGGGGGTGGGGGTCGGGAGAGGATTCCTCAGCCCAGCCTGCACCCTCTCGCAATCTGGGACCCCTCGGGGGATTGTCCAACTGCCAGTTTAGACCTGATCCCGCAGAGATCCCTCCAGGGTCGAGTCTAAACTGGCAGTTGGACATCCCTCTCGCAACCTGGGACCATTGGCTCCTAATCGCTCACCTGCCTGCCTGCCTGCCTGCCTCATCGCCCCTAACCACTCGCCTGCCTGCCTGATCACTCCTAACTGCCTCTGCCTTGGCCCCGCCACCACAGCTTAGTCCAGAATGACATCCAGAAGGTCGTTCAGCTGTCCGGTCTAATTAGCATGTTACACTTTTATTATTATAGATTAACTTTATTGGAGGTGATCTTGGTTAATAAAATTTCATAGGTCAGGTGTACAATTCTATAATACATTATCTGTATATTACATTCTGTGTTCACCATCCCAAGTCAGGTCTCCTTCCATCACCATTTATCCCCTCTATAACCTCTCCTACCTCCCCTCACACCTCTTCCCCTCTGATAATCATTATGCTATTGTCTGTGTCTATGAGGTTTTTATTTGTTTGTTTAACCCCTTCACCTTTTTCACCCAGCTGGGAAAACCCCTTCACCTCTGTTCTCTGAGTCTGTTTCCATTTTTTTGTTTGTTTGTTTTGTTATTTTGTTCATCAGATTTTACATATGAGTGAAATCATATGGTATTTGTCATTCTCTGGCTTATTTCACTTACCATATGATCTTCTGGTCATCCAGGCTGTTGCAAGCAGTAATATTTCCTTATTTTCTACACCTGAGTAGTATTCTATTGTGTAAATATACCACAGCTTTTTTATCCACTCATCTACTGATGGACACTTGAGCTGCTTCCAAATCCTGGCTATTATAAATAATGCTGCAGTTAACAAAGAAGTTCATATATTCATTGGGATTAATGCTTTGGGTTTATTTAGAAATATTCCCAGAAGTGGAATCACTGGGTCATAAGGCAGTTCCATTTTTAATTTTTTGAGGAAACTCCATACTGCTTTCCACAGTGGCTTCACCAATTTACTTTCCCATCAACAGTGCAAGAGGGTTCCCTTTTCTCCACATCCTTGTCAACACTTGTTGTTTGTTGATTTATTGATGAGTAGAGGCCCGGTGCACAAATTTGTGCACAGGTGAGCTCGGGCCGGGCCAGCTGAGGGGAGGGGCCACGGGCAGTTGGCGGGCCAGCCCCTCCCCCTAGTTGAACTCCCAGTCAAGGGGACAATTTGCATATTAGCCTTTTATTATATAGGATAGCCATTCTGACAGATGTGAGGTGATATCTTATTGTGGTTTTAATTTGCATTTCTCTGATGATTAGCAACATTAAGCATCTTTTCATATGTCTATTAGCCATCTGTATGCTCTCTTTGAAGAAGTATCTATTCAGGTCCTTTGCCCATTTCTTAATTGCTTTGTTTTTTTGATGTTGAGTTTTATATGTTCTTTATAAATTTTGGACAGTGGCCTCTTATCAGATATATCAGTGGTGAATATGTTTTTCCATTCAGTGGCTTGTCTTTTACTTTTATTGATGGTTTCCTTTGCTGTGCAAAAACTTTTTAGCTTGATGTAGTCCCATTCATTTATTTATTTTACTTTGTTTCCCTTGCCTGAGGCAATGTGCCAGAAAAAATACTGCTGTGAAAAATGCCCAAGATTTTACTGCCTATATTTTCTTCTAGAATTTTTATGGTTTCAAATCTAATATTTAAGTCTTTAATCCATTTTGAGTTTATTCTTGTGCATGGTGAAAGAAGGTGTTCTAGTTTCACTTTCTACATGTCCAATTTTTCCAGCACCATTTATTGAATAGATCAGTGGTCAGCAAACTCATTAGTCAACAGAGCCAAATATCAACAGTACAACGATTGAAATTTCTTTTGAGAGCCAATTTTTTTAAACTTAAACTTCTTCTAATGCCACTTCTTCAAAATAGACTCGCCCAGGCTGTGGTATTTTGTGGAAGAGCCCCACTCAAGGGGCCAAAGAGCCGCATGTGGCTTGCAAGCTGCAGTTTGCCGACCACTGGAATAGACTATCTTTAACCCATTATATGTTTTTGCCTTCTTTGTCAAATATTAATTGGTTTAAAGCATTGGTTTATTTCTTGACTCTCTATTCTGTTTTATTGATCTACTAGAGGCCTGATGCATGGATTCGTGCACTGGTGGGTCCCTTGGCCTGGTCTACGGGGATCAGGCTGAAACCAGCTCTCCCACATCCCCCGAGGGGTCCCAGATTGCGAGAGGGTGCAGGCCAGGCCGAGGGACCCCACTGGTGCACAACTGGGGCCAGGGAGGGACCGGGGGAGGGCTCCAGGGTATGTCTAGCCCATCTCTCCCAATCCTGATTGGCCAGACCCCAGCAGCAAGCTAATCTACTGGTTGGACCATCTGCCCCCTGGTGGTCAGTGCACATCATAGCAACTGGTTGAAGGGTCAAATGGTCGGAGGGACAATTAGCATATTAGGCTTTTATATATATAGATATGTCTGTTTTTATGCCAGTACTATGCTGTTTTGATTACTATGGCCTTGTAGTGCAGTTTGATATCAGGTAGTAAGATTCCTCCAATGTTGTTTTTCTTTCTCAAGATTGCTGTGTCTATTTGGCATCTTTAGTAGTTCCATATAAATTTTTGAAATAGTTGTTTTAGTTCTGTGAAATGCACCATTGGTATCTTGATAGGAATTACATTGACTCTATAGATGCTTTGGGTAGTATGGACATTTTAATGATGTTAATTCTTTCTGTCCATGAACACAGTAAATGCTTTTACTTATCTGTATCTTCTTCAATTTCTTTCTGCAGTGTCCTATAATTTTTTGAGTAAAGGTCTTTTACATCCTTGGTTAAATTTATTCCTAGGCTTTTTTGAGCAATTGTGAATTAGGATTATTTTCTTCATTTCTCTTTTTGATAGTGCATTATTGGTGTATAAAAATACAACTGATTTCTGGATATTTATTTTGTATTCTGCTACTTCTTGAATTCACTTATCAGTTCCAATTGTTTTTTGATAAAATCTTTAGGGTTCTATATAGTATGTTATCTGCTAATAGTGACATTTTTACTTCTTCCTTTCCAATTTGGATGCTTTTTATTTCTTATTCTTGTCTGATTGCTGTGGCTAGGACTTCCAGTACTATGTTGAATAAGAGCAGTGTAAGTGGACATCCCTATTTTGTTCCTCATCTTACGGGAAATATTTGCAGTTTTTGCCCATTGAGTATGATGCTGGCTGTGGGTTTGTCATATATGGCCTTTATTACATCTCCACAGACTTTAGAAATGAAGCCCTGCCCACACCATTTAATTCTGGCCACTCGATCCCATAATTTATTGGACAGAAGATACTTAAGGGGGAAGTTTTTAGGGTATTTTGCTATTACTGTGATGATGATGATGAATTCTTATAACCTCTACTCCATAATGGCATCTCTGATTTTTCCCCCCCTTGGTTTTCTACCTACCTATATATTGACTTGCCTGTTTATTTTACCTTTTTTAAATCAACCTATTACTATTTTTTGGCATACATTTTTTTCATGTACATATATAGAGAATTAACATTGTAATATATAAATGCTTAATATTTCATAGACTTGCTACATTTACTCCCTAATAAAGAACTTTAGGGCTTTTCTTCTCTATGCTTTTTGTTTTTTTTTGTTTTATTTTCTGCTATTAACAATACTGCAAAATAAGATACGTTTTTATACAAAGGTGCTTTTAGTGATGAGAAATAAATTTTTAAAAATAGAATTTCTAAATGAGGTAGATGCTTATTTGTTAACCTGACACATATTGCCAGATCAAATTCCAAAAATATTATAGTGTTTTGCTTTTTAAACAGATATGGTTAATCCTGGTTAATCAGCTCAGACCTGATATGCAAATCAGTAGATCATGAAGTTATTACCACTTTTGCAAGAACCCATATGGCTAATTTATTTAATTGCTCTCTGTAGGGTACTTTTCCACTTCATTTTTCTACCATGGGTCTTGGAAGACCAGATCCTCCCATTCCAAAATCAAGAAACCATCTAAGTATGTCACCTATTCCTTGAGAACCTGAGTGGTGGCAGAAACAGCCCACTGAGGTTGTACAATGGCACTGGGACCTTTGCACAGGAGTCAGTGCAATTAGCCAAGACGGTTACTGCATTTTTGGCAGTGAGGCAGCAGTTAAAGCAAAGAAAGATTTTTTCCAAGAAGGAAAAGCTATTTAATAAGTTTGGGTCAGTTTGCTCATAACAGCACTACATTTGAGGACCAAAAACCCCAGGAGCTTGGCAAGCCGTCAGTGCTTGGCAGGTATTCCCACCAGCTCACCAAGTTTGAGGCCGTCCAGGCAGGACCCAGCTCTCTCCGCTTTGACTGTATTCATTTAATAGCATTCCTAGTTAACAAGAAAGTAAAAGCAGAGGAATCTTTTCCCCCATTAATCCAGAAAAATAAAATTTAGTGGCTATAAACAAGCTATGGGCCCAGTAACTGCACATCAGAAGGGGGACAGGCCGTCTGCTTGCATTAAGGGTTGTGTTTGGTGCAGCTTGGAAATGGTGCTCCACCCAAATGACATTAATGTTTAGGAATTGGGCTTTCTTTTTTGTATATTAATTAAAACTTACATATAACTAACCAGTGTGAAAGTCTGATTTTATAGTCTGTCAGGGAGCCATTGTGTACCTGTCTCATGAATATATGAAATAAAAACTAAGTACATTCATGTAAATATTTAAAAATACAGTGTGTTCTCATACTTTTTCCATTTCACCTATGGAAATCTTGCCAAAACAAAATCAAGTTTGAGTGTTTAGATTACAATGTAAGAAAAAAACAACTCATGGATTTTGAAATGAAGGAATGGGTGTTTTGTTTGTTTGTTTTGTTTATTTTGGTTTTGATTTTTGTCTTTATCACATAAATATTTACAATGAAATAAACTGATGATCTAATGATGGATTATTTGAATGAAGATTGACATTGAACTGGAAATGTTGAGGATGAGCTTGTTTGTACTTTCTAAAATGCTGCAGCACCTGCAACTGATAAAAATTAGTATAAATATATCAAAAATGTTTGAAGAAACGTGGCCAAGCCAGGGCCATCTTGGACAGAATCAAAACATTGGCTGCTTATAGGAAATATTCCAACATTCAGCTAATCGAGAATGTTAATCTGAAGTGAAGATTGAAAATTTTTACATTGTTCAGAATGGCTTGGAGCAAAGGTTAATGCCGATAGAGATGCTTGATTTCTTAGGGTTTTCCCCTTATCATATATTTTCAACAACTGGAGTGTTTTAGTTATGCAAAACATGCTCTGTATCTAAAGTAATTTCTCATTACTAACTTATAAATATATATTTCTGTCTCAGGAATATAAATATGTGAAGTTTTGGATACACATTCAGGGCTCCTATGGCCTCTAAAGAGTAGGGCCTTTGGTTCTATGTGTGAGACCAAACTAGAGGGGAGTTAATAAAAAAGAAACAAAACTTCCTAAACCCACACATAATCGTGGCTTTATGAAACCTGTCACATGTCATTATTTTGCTTATTACAAACATCTGTTACAACAAGATTTCTAATAAATTTATTTTTTTCATCGAGGTTTGACATTTTGGACCTGATAGTTCTTTGTTGTAAGGGGCTGTCCTGGGCATTGAAGGTTAGTTAGCAGAACATTTGGCCTCTACCCATTAAACGCCAATACACCCTCAGAAATGTGTCCAGGCATTGTAAAGTGTCTTCTTAAAGCAAAATGAACCCTAGTTGAGAATTACTGCTTGAAATAGTTATATCAATAAAACATGAACATGTTTTAAAGGTTCAGAACAGTACAAGAAGTATAAGAGAGTCTCCATCCTACTGCCTAGAGAACACTTCTGCTCTCTAAAGGCAATGAATAGTAACAATTTCTTATATCTTCCAAAAAGTTAGCATGTATATGAGTATATCATCTATTCTGTACAATCATGACTATTCAACATATACCTTGATGTTTTTCATTTTAATAATATATCTGTGAGATTTTTATGTTATAGCACTTTACAGATTTATAATACTCTTTCTAATGTCTGCATGTTTTATTGTAATGGACGAAACATAATTCATTTAACCAGCTATCAGTGTAAGTATAGGTTCTAATTTTTTATCTTTCCAATAATGCTATAATAAACACCCTTTTATTTTAATATTGAATACTATGTAATCATAACTATAAGATGTAATTTAGAATATGTCCCTAAAAGTAGAATCATTGGGTCAAAGGAAAAGCACAGTAAACATATTTGTAGACAATGACTGGATATGAGAGTAGCTATTCCCTCAGATTTAAAAGTTTAAACAAACTTTTAAATCTTTGTTCATCTAAAAAAAATGTTATCAGTGTATGTGTCCGTTTGTGCACACACACGTGTATGGAGTTTTCAAGAAAAGTGAAATTTTCTATATTTATAAATTTTTCTGTGATCACACTGCATATGTTCTTTGCCTGTTTTCCTAACAGTTTGTCAGCAGTTTTCTTTCTCATTTGTAAGAACACTTTATATAGGAAATCTAGGCCTTTGTCTTCATAGATGTTATAGATGTTTTCACTATTTATTAATTTGTTCTCAACTTTATTTTTATTCTCTCAGCAATGAACTGTTTCAAATGACTCCTCTTTTGTACAATTTCTGAGTTCCATTTCTATAGAGTCTGCTTCATATATAAAAAACTTTTTTTAGTGTTTCCTCTTAATGCTTTGAGTTTTGTTTTTATATTTAAATATTCAAGGCATCTGTAATAAATTTGAATATATGAAGTGAGACCAAAATACTATATAAAATTCTATAAATACCATGATAATCTATTATATAATAAAGGGCTTATTATATAAACAAATAAGATAAAGATGGCTTATTAACCAAATGTTATTGACATAATTGCCTCATATTTGGGTACAAAATATAAAGCTAGATCCATACTTGGTACTTGCAAGGAACCAATGAAGCCCATTGTAGTTTAGTGAAGAAGCAGTGTTTTAAAAACAATAGGCGACAACCTCATCTATTGGGCTTTGTTAATTCAGGGTTATGGATTTGAACTTATTCAAATAGTGTTTCTTTTTCATGTTTGTTGGACATGTCTTTTGTACATAGCATATATTTTGGGTTTATTTTTTATCCATTGAACATTTAAATTTTTTTGTATTATTAATATAATGGACAAATTTATATCATCACATTTTATGTAATATTCTCAGTTTTTACTGTTTCCTTGGTTTCTGTGTTTTGCTAAAATTCTTGTCATGTTTTATTTTCCTAAGAAGTTGTAAACATCCACTATTGGCTTCTGGTATTATGTACTGCTAGAGAGAAAGATGAAGCCAACTTGCTTTTGCAGGTTAATTGCTTTCTTGCCTGACTATATTAAAGATTTGCCTTGGCTGGGCGACTTAATTGGTTGGAGCATTGTCCCATAAATGAAAAGGTTGCAGGTTCCATCCCCGGTCAGGACATGTACAACCAATCAATGTTTTTCTCTCACATTGGTCTCTCTCTCTCTCTCTCAAAATTAATGAAAACATATTCTTGGGTGAGGATTATAAGAAAGATTTGATCTTATAGAATTTTAAAACTCATGAATTTATTTATCAGGATATGTGTGGGTGTTGATCTTTCTATATCTGTTGTTTTGTTTCCTGGGGACAAGGACAAAGGGTACCCTCTCCATTGGCTGATTAAGGATTTATAATATTTCAGAAAACTTTTTTCTGCTATATCTTTGAACATATTTTCTATTCTACTTATGTTGTTGTTGTTGTTGTTGTTGTGTGTGTGTGTTTTAAGGTACACCTTTTTGGAATTTTTTAAAAATCATCTTTGAAATGTTATCAGTTTCTCTTAAAATCAATGTTAACCTTTGCCCTTTGGCCAGCACTTGTTTTCACAAGCCTATTCTATTCTGACTATGAATCTCTGATTGTGAATCCCTCAGTATCAAGTCTGGGTTTTATTTTCCTTCATGTAGCTTGCATCTTTTCTTGTTTCCTTCTTTGATATCTTATCCAATTTTAGATCTTGTTTTAATGAAAACACATACTTTTTTTAAAGCTCTCAAAGGATCACCGAGAGCATTCAAAATTTTATTCTGCCTAGTGATCTGGTTTTTCTGTAGAGATCGTTTCATATTATTTCTGTCACAGTGTCTTTTTTTCTTTATTATTTTTGTTGATCTAGGAAAGATGTCTTCAAATTTGTCTCAGAACATTTTTTCATCAAACTTTTTTGTCTCTTCCATGTTGGTCACCCATCACTTTTCAGTAGTAAGCACCTCCCTCACCATTTCTTCTTGAGTGAGTCAGAAGCCTATATGCCTGACAGTGAATTTCTGCATGTTATGGGTTTTTTGTTACATGATTTTACATTTATTTCTTTCAGTTGTCTGCCAAGTGTCTGCTAAGTTGATTGCCATCTATACTCCCTACTCTACCCTGCCATTCTCCTCACTTGCTTCTTGGGGTGGAGGAAAAGAGAAAAGGCCTACAGTGTCCTTTAGCTTCAATTTGCCTTCTGTATTCAATCAGTCCAGGAACTACAGCCATGACTTGTCCTTACCTCTAGATTCCATCCTCTAAATAAAAATTGGTTCAGCTATCTCTTGGGTTGTTTCATGCATTTCTTAGAAATCTTTTTGCTTTGTAGGTTTTGTCTGCTATTGGCATGCTCTCTTGATCTTGCCATGTTAGTTTCTATTCTATGTAATTTGTAGCTTTAAGTAAGGCTCTCTCATAGTGTCATTAAAAGTATTTATTTCTTTTCCATTTTCAATTATTTTTGCTAATTTCAATTGACATTAGGGAAGGGAGTGCAGTAGAAATATCACTACTCCACCTTCAACGAAAGACAATAAATTGACTGAATTAAGCAGTAAAATAGTGTTTACTAAATATTTATCAATGTTTGCTCAGTTGTTTGAATAAGAGACTATAGATGTATGGTGCAATCTATCTTGGCAAGTTAGTTAAAACCCTTGAAACAGTTTACAAATTTGTTTGAATCAGGTGTGGATCCAGGCTCTCATTGCACTGAAAGTTTGGTTGAAGGATTATTTGCCAAGGCCTTGTGTGATAGGGTGGCAGTGTGATTGAAATGTCACTTTAGGAAGAGCCAATATTAGAATAGGTGTTGTAAAAATATTGTGAGTACAGAGCACAACACAAACTTCTGAATTCTTAGTTCTCCATTAGTATGTCTTTACTGAGAATAGCCAGGCCTCATGGGGACCTCTTGGGAGATAGTTTGTGGAAGGATTTTTAAAGGGCAGCAAGCTTATTTTAGATTTAGGAGGGGTCCCTAATAGTTGGGTTTTTGTTGTTGTTTTGTTTTGTTTTTAACTAGGAAATGAGATGATGAGAGCTGTGCCTAAGAAAACTTCATCTGGCAATTGAAGTATTTATTTGATCCCACTGGAACTCAGTGAGTCCCTATTTGCACCAAGTATCATATACTGTGTACAGTTGCACAGGATAGGGAATAATTCCTGTCTCAAGAAATTTAGTCTGGTGGAGTCAAGAAACTGATTTTGAAAATTCTGATTCAGTACAATTTCAGTAGCAGAGTTTATCTCAACCCAGATTATTGTGGGGCAGCTGTTCTGTGTTGCCAGTGTTCCACCATGGTAAGATTCAGTCTGTCACAGTTTTATACCACTGAAATCTGTGATTCTGGGATTAGCATGAAATACTTTAAGGTCTACCCAGAATCCTTGGGATCCTGTTGTAGCATATCAATTTAGCTGAATTTTAAATAGCAGCAGTTTGTATTTCCTATTTCTGTATTCACTTCCTTTTAAGTCGGGTTCCTATTCTTCAACCTGATGGCTTGCCCTGCTCTACTCCACTCTTACCACTTCCATGTCTTCTCTGAATTACACCTGAGCGATCATCTCTTCTCTAAAATAGTTTTATTTACTTGTCATGCATGTCCCTGGCACTTTGCTCTGTAGTAGTTTTTATGTCAGTCTTGCCTAATCAATTAGAATTATAAACTACTTGAAGACTTGAATAATTATCCACATTTTATTTATTTATACAACCCATGTTACTCCAAAACATGATTTAAGCATGTTTCCTCCATATATCATGCTTTCGCCTTTGCTACAGCGGTGGACATTCGATTATGGAGGGTCAGCATTTTATGAGCTAAGAGCACATGTGACCAGCAGAGGAATTCTTGTTGTTTTTCATTTAATTTTTTATCTATTTCAAAGTCCCACAAAGATAAATTATATTTATCAAATCAACTTTATCGGGAAAAGGAACGTGAAGTTGAGACTCTTCCAGTCAGTGAAAAAGTGTTGACACAAAACATACTAGTTATAAATTAAACATCAATTGCTTTTCTATTAATCTGTGCATATTATCACTTAAAATCATTGTATGCCTTAAATATAAATTTTCCTTAGATTTGTTATATTGGGAATTCATATTTTATGAAAGAACAATTGCTACGGTCCTGTGGCTTTTATTCCTTAGCAGCTGTGTCCAGCTGGTGGTCCACATTCCCACTACTTCTTCAGTGAATGGAAACATTTAGGTCAATATTGATATAAAACTTCATGAACTTTCTTCTCTTTCAGCTCTGGTTCGCCTTTGTAAATGGATTTTCTGGGCAGATTTTATTTGAACGCTGGTGCATCGGCTTGTACAATGTGGTAAGCATTCTCCATCTCTGTCTGATAGCACACACAACTTCAGTGACATTCCTTTACTGTTTATGTCTGGGAAGTGTATCTAAGTCCATCATCTGTATACATAGCAGTCAGCACAAATACATCTTTAGGGCCTTTTGTTGCTGCGACACATCCTGCAGAAGCCCAAACTCTCCACACATGGTTTCAATCATAGCAGATCATTCTTGAATAACCCCATGAAATTATTAACCCATATATCTTGATAATGGACCCTTGTTACCTCTTTACTGAATGCCTGTGCAACATTTTCTAGTTTTTAGCTTGAGAGTATTTCTGAACTATACCTAAATTCATTCCACTTTGTGATTTTATTTCTGAATTCTTAAACATAGATATATGAGCATACAGGATGTGATCTAGTGTTCTTTTTGTCTTTCTTAAACGTAACTGTCCTATGGAAGGATGTTTCCTTTCACAGTTAGTGCTAAAATAATGAATTCTGACTTCCAGCTCCTGTGGTGAATGGTAACCAGTTTATTTGGTGTTTGTTAATGATCTTTAAGTTCTTTTTATATTACTTGACTCTAATGAGTGCAAAAGCTGTAAATAAATATAAACTATAAGCTTAAATGACTAAGTAGCTACTTAGCTTTGTGTGTTACTGGCGGTGGGGGGAGGAGCTGAGGGGTTTGTACTAAGTGCTTTAGACACCCCAGCATAGCAGGTTTTTCGAATTGCACTTCCACACTTGTTTTAGACCCTAACTCTGACATTCTCTGCTTCATCACAGATGGGTATAGATGGAAGTTACCAGACATAAATAATATACAATAATATATATTGTGGTGCTATAAATATTTACAGCTTGAATATACACTTGTGGCTGGATATTCAAGGTGTCCATACATTTAACCCTTGTTTGTTTCTTCCTCCCTCCCTCCCTCTCCCCCCCCCTCCCTTTCTCCCTCCCTTTCTTCCTTTCTTCCTTTTTCTTTTTTTAAGTAGCCACTATATTGGGTGCTAGGTATAGAATACTGCATATAGCAGGTTGCCCCAGTCCTGTGCAGTTTAAAGACTAAGAGACTTGTATGCATGCATATAAGCCTAACCAGTGGACAAAGACAACAGGGGGGTGAGGACATGAGTGGGGGTGGGGGTGGGAAGGTAATGGGGGGATGAGGACAAATATGTAATACCTCAATCAATAAAGAAATTAAAATGAAAAAAAGATAGAAACCAGATGCCTGGAGTATTCTGGGTGCCAACTCATCTGCTAAGATCCATACAAAAAAAAAAAAAAAAAGACTAAGAGAGTCAGATATGTAAACTACGATGACACTGAGACTGAGTTTGGATGTTAAGTATACACAGCATTGGTCAGTACTGTGTTACTCACCACAGAGTGCACTAACAAGTTTGTTGCTAATACTTACACCCAAAAAGACAAAGGTGACAGGTGGTGAGAGCAGGGCTGAATTGATATTCATTTATCACCTGTACTAGAAAAGCTACTCCAGCCACCTACCACATGGATAGGGACTCAAGCACCTCCCCTTGGACAGATTGTTAACTTTGCAGGATTTAAAACTGTTTTGAGCAGGTTAAAATTATGTGACCATTTAGGGGGAAATATGCTGACTGCTCCATAATGATTTAGTGCTGGAAAGGGCCAAACCCATACCCACATATGTATTTAGAAATAAGAGGCTGAGACCTGGGAGAGAGTGATTTAGAGCTAAAGCCAAAACTGGAATACATATCACCTGATTAAATGACAAATGGAGGTTAGCTCAATTTTCACGCTCAGAGTATGAGAGCTGGATTATTCTTTTAGTTCCATTCAGTCCTGGGCAATTCAAATTAATTAAAAAACTTAAATTGTGTGCCTACTTTTCATAAGATGCTGATAGGCTGGCTGTAGGATGGTATTGGCCAAAATATGGTCCACAGACTACTTGCATGAGAATAACCAGGATTTGTTTAAAGATGCTGATTTCTGATCTCCAACCCAAACTAACAGAGTTTCTCAGAGATACTGAATTTTAAACAAAATTTTCTAGTGAAGCTTATGCACATTCAAGACTCATAAAGATCTTTGATCAGTAGGGCTAGGAATATTTTTTATCTACGTTGGTTCCCCAGTCTATAGTGAAGAGAATATTGCAGCAGAGAAATAAATTTCAAGGTGAAACGGCCCTAAGATTCTATGGAATACACAGTCCAATTGTTGGAAAGGTGGCAGAGAGTGGATGTCTAGGATCTGTGAAGTGGGGTCAGAAGGGAAAGTCACTGATCTTCAGACTCAGTCATGGTGAGAGAACCAAAGCTTTTGTGAACATGGAGGTTTGCCCACAGGCACATGTACACAGACCCCTCTAAACACATTTATTTCTGAAGCAGTTGAATGTAAGTTAAGACATTATGCCCCTTACTACATAATACTTTATTGCACAGTTGCTAAGATAATTCTCTTAGATAACTGCAGTGTAATGACCAAAATCTGAAAATTCAACAAGGATACGGTACTCTTATCTAATCCACATTAGTCCATATTTCAATTTCACTATTATTATTCCAATAATGTACTATTTGGCAATTTTTTTCTACTCCAGAATCACTCCTCAAAAACCCAATGTAATACAGTTTGTGACATGTATGGCATTTTCTCTTCTCACTGGGTTCTTCTTTCCATCTTCTTTAAGCAATACTTATACTTTTCTTCTTTTTTGTTTGAGTCCCATAGGTAGCTAAAGTAGCACATCACTGCTTCTCAATTTAACTCTCATAGCAGATGAAACAGCAGTCAACTGACTTAAACACTGAGATCTCTCCAAATAATGAATGAATGCTGTCCCATTGGATTTTCATTATTATTCTAGTATCTCAAATTTCTACAGCATTTTATTTTATGGATAGAATAAGAGTACAGAGGCCAGCAGTGACAAAAACTAGCATTATCAGATGGATTTCAGCCAAATTTTATTGATATTTTTAGTAAAATAATAACTTTGTTTTTAAACTGTTTCAGAAAATTTATACTATTTAATGTTATCAAGACAGCATAACTTAAAGTAAACTATAGTATTTATTAGCCAGTGTCACTTAAAAACATAAATACAAAAATTCTAAGTAAGACATCAGCAAATAGAGTTCAGGAGTGTATAAAAAAAAAAATATTTGACCAAGTAAAGTTGAAATAAATTTTACAGGAGGTTCAAAGTAAATTTAAAAAATTCTAAATATCACTGTATCAACCACAAAAAAAGAAAAAGAAAAACATGATGAAAAGTATTTGAGGCAATTCAGCTGCCATTCCCAAAATAAGAATTCTAAGCAAAATAGGAAAGAAAGAAGTCACATAACATAATGCAGATTCGTTATAAAACATGTTGCCATAAATGGTAAAATTCTAAAGCTACGTCATTTTAAATAAGAAATTAGGGATATCCTGCTATTGTGGCTCAGTGGTTGAGCATTGACCCATGAATCAAGAGGTCACAGTTGAATTCCTGGTCAGGGCGCATGCCCAGGTTGCAGGCTCTATTCTCAGTAGAGAGCATGCATGTCTAAAAAGGGCAATGAAAAGGGTAAACGTATCTTTGCTAAACATTAGACTATTCTATAAAGCCACTGTAAGCAAATCTATGTGATATTAACATAGAACTAGACAAATAAGCCAGAGGATCTAGAACAAGATTCCAGTTTTAAATCCTAGGTCTATCATATGTGAGAATTTAATAAATGTCAAAGATGGTATTTCCGGTTAGTAGAAAGTTTGGCTTAATTAGTTGTATTCTCACAACTGGTTCTTTATTTGGTAAAAAAAAAAAAAATGGACCCCCATCTTAAATCACATAGTCAATAAATTCCAGATATAATAAGACTTAAATGTGAAAAATAAAACTATAAGAATCCTGAAGACTTCTTAACCACAATTGGGCACTTAAAAGCTATTCTTAACCATATAAAAATTAAAAGCTTTTATATGGCAAAAGTAACCATGAAGAAAGCAGTAGACAAAGATTGCATTTGGATGAAATTTTATTACATAAAGACAGAGTTGATATCTATTATATGCAAAGAACTCTTAGAAAAGGTGATAAAACATGAATGGAAAAAGTACAAAGGACTTGACTAGACATTTTCAAATCCAAATGTTCAACAAATACATGGAAACACGATCAAAATCACTGGTAGTTGGAGAAATGTAAATTTTTTTAAAGAAAGAGTTAATATGTTTAATTTTTTTCAGACTAGAGAATATTAAGTATAACATAACACCCATTACTGATAAGAAAGCAGAGGAAAGATTACCGTTGTCCTTTGAGAAAGAAAAAGAAAATGATTAGAACCTTTTAAGAAAGCAACCAAACAGAATCTGGTAAAATTTAAAATACTCATATCTTTTTACCAAGCAACCCTACTTCAGGGAATCCATCCCATAGAAATAAAATACAAAGTATAAATGGTATAATATATTATAGATGTTTATTGCATAATGTTTGTGAGAACAAAGACCTAGAAACAAAAGTGAATGCACAGTTGAAAAAGTATGGTACATCTATGCTATGAATTATTATGTGAGCAGGAAAATGCTGCATTAGTTTCAGACCCAGGGGACTCGGAGGGCTTCCTATGATGTATTGTTTAGTGAGAAAAATGTTATGAAGAAAAATGTGAATGTCTTATTTCTGTAAAACAAATAATGATCCCTCAATAGTATATATGTGTGTGAGGCATGCTGTAAGCAGGGTGAAAATCTCAGAGGGCCTCCTAGGTTGGCAGCCTTGTGGTGAAGGGTGGGGGAGGATTTGAAGAGTGTAGAAGGAGAAAGTCAAGTAGAAAGGGAGAAGAAAAAATAAGATGGCAGTGTTGACAGTGTACACTGTATGCACCACATACAGTGTACATATGTGCACATTTCTCAGAACAGTTTATGTGCTAAGAGTATGCAGAGCTTCTGAGATGTTTGTTCCCAGCACCTTCTTCTAGGCATTAAACAGATAACTTCTGTTATTGTGAGGAAAATAAGGACAACTACTCTTGGTCTTTTTCTCCTTGAAATCTGTAGCACACTGAAATCCCAGGGCTGTTTTCCTGTCTGCTCCAGGTGAGGGAAGGAGCCTGCAAGTTGTGTTGGCCTTCCTCCACCACACTGCCGATGGCTCTCTCCCAGCAGACTGGGGAAAGCTTATTTCTCAGGCTCCCAATAACTGACGTGCATTCAGAGTTCTCTGACAGACACACATACAGTTCCCATGGGCTTGAGAGCTTGCCAGGTTTGTGGGTATGGATTTGCTCAACGCTGATGCTAAGCAGTGAGTGACTAAGACAGTCTCAGTGACCCGTGTGCCTGGAAACACAGAGGAGAATGACCCACAGGCCTACCGCACCTCCCAGGCGGAAATGCACATCCCTTATCATCCTGCCAAATTCTACAGGTACAATGCCTTACAGTTCAGATGCTCTTGGGTCCAAGAATGCTTTCTTGACTCCCTCTTCTCCTTCCCCACTCTTCCCATGAGTAATTTTGCAGAGCACTGTGTTTTATATGTTTGTTTATTTGCTTGTTGCTGGCTATCCCGTCCCACCTCTGCAATAGACCAAATTCTTGGAGGTCAGGGACATGTTTCTTTTTTTTTTTCCTTCTGTTTTCTATCTCTGTATTCCTGGGGTTTATCACAGTATCTGGCCCATAATTCACTCCCAATAAATGTCTGCCAAATGAATAATGAAGTACATCATGCTTCCTGAAATTTGCTCATAAAATCAGGATGGGGGGTTGTAAAATTGTGCCTCTGCTGGCACTAAGAGAAGACACACTTCACAAAGCGAAGGAGGGTGTGATTCCAAATCACCACTCATCTTACAAAGGAAGGTAGCTGTTCACTTAACCAGCTTTCTTGGCTAATCAAATGTTTGCAATGTTTTTAGTTCTGTATATTTATTTTATGCTGATTAAACAATAGTTGAAAATGGTCTTTCATTTATTTTCTTTGTTTGGATGGTGTCTCCAGAGTTGTGAATCATTGATGCTCAGGTTTGGACTTGCCTGAGAGTTTAGTCATCGTTCCATGGAACTGAAACACTTGAGCTGTGTGAATGGAAAGGTCTCTTTTAATGGTTCCTTGTTCTCCTCACAGATTTTCACCGCATTACCACCTTTCACTCTGGGAATCTTTGAGAGGTCTTGCACTCAGGAGAGCATGCTCAGGTTTCCACAGCTCTACAAAATTACCCAGAATGCTGAAGGCTTCAACACAAAGGTAAACAGAATGTTATCACAGAATTATCACCTGAAAAAGGAGTCAACACTGCTTTTTGTCTTCCTGCTCTAGTTATAAACCTGTGAGATCACTGAAGCTTCAGAGAGAATATTTTTTTTAATATTGATTTTTAGAGAGAAAAGAAGGGAGAGAGAGAGATAGAAACATCGATGGGCGAGAATCAACATCGATCCGCTGCCTCCTGCACACCTCCTACTGGGGATTGAGCCTGCAACCCAGGCATGTGATTGGGAACCAGTAACCTCTTGGCTCATAGGTTGACACTCAACCACTGAGCCACACCTGCCCGGTGAGAGAATATTTTTAATTAATTAATTTTGTTTTATTTTTTCCATCACCTTTTATCCCCTCTATGTCTTCTTCCACCTCCAACTCCCCCTGCCCCCACCATCACCACACTGTTGTCCATATCCATGAGTGCTAGAAAGAATAGTTGAATGACGTAAGACCAGGGCCCTCTTTCAACATAGCAAGCCCAGTGAATTTTAGATGCCAAATCAGAAAGGAAGTTGCCATGTGACACATGGTGCTCCTTTTGGTTCTTCTTTGTCAACTCCTTCCTTCTTCTCCATATGTGCCTCAGACATCAGTGTGGCCAGGAGCACCCATGGCCCCAGTTCCGTTAGGATCAGCCACAGACATGCCCCTCCCCCTTTCATAAAGACCTGCACTTAGGAGGCTAGAGCCTTCTTACCACCATTACTTGTTTTGTCATTTAAAAGAAAATATTACTTTAGTTAGTGAATAAAATTGTCTAGATGTGGACACAGAAATTAAGTCAGTCATGGGTATTTTTTTTTCAGGATGGAGAATCAGAAAAGAAAAAACATTAGACAAAAAAGTTTGGCGATCTTGACAAGAGTCAAGTAGGCACTGGGTTAGGTGTCACAGAGATTCTGCAGTCATGATGGCTGAGGGGGTCTCACCCAACTGCCAGTCACAGCTGAGAGTGGCAGAGCAGTTGCTGCCACTGGCCAGAAGGGAAGAATGTGCCTGGCTCGGCAGAAGAGGCAAAGCTGTGAACACGCCCGCATTGCCACGTTTCTGGCAGGTTTTGTGCGGGAGGGGATTAGGAAGTTTAAACAGAGGTCAACTGCCCTGGTCAGTTACAATACTGGATTCTGGTTGTGTACATGATTTTTTTGCTAGCCACTGGAGTCTTAGTAAAGAAGACATATGGAATTCTCAAAAAGAGAACAATGTCTGAAGACTTCATTTTAAGCCAGGTATTACTGATAGCCTTCCTTCAGAGCTGCCTTATTTTGGAGCATGCTTGAGACCGGAAAAAATAAAAAGAATTCTGTTGGCTCTGGTATGTTTCATACACAGGAGACTTGGATGACTCTGTCAATCCTTGTTTTCTGTGACTCTATCAGTGGGAAATATCTATCAATGGCCTATTTGTTCTGCATTATTTACATAAATCAAATCTGTTTTCTACAGAGTTTGAATTCAAAGGCTGTGTTAGGTACAGAATAAGTAGGGAATGTACCCTTAAAGGTAATAGAGCTGAGAAGGATCTGAGAGTTATTTGCAGGCACCTTGAAGATCTGAGAAGTGAGGGGAGGGGAGTATAGAAGCGAGGAGGAAAGTAAACATTTAAAATAAAATCTCTTTTTTTTTTGTCTTATAATTTTTCATTATTTTATGTTGTCCTACCTAGGATTAAACTGTAAATTTTTAAGTAAATTTAATCTGGCTTTAGTAGTTCTATCATCTCAGTGGTTAAACAGATGATTAAATGCATTTATGAAACTGTAATTTAAAAGAAATTTGCATTCTTTGGTTTGACCTTACAAGTGTTAAGGTAAAGAGAATTTTTAAATGTGCATGATATTAACAACCAAATTCTAAAAATTAAAAAGTTGAATGGAGAGATTTAAAGGAGTAAAACAAAAGAGAATGCTGTGTAAGAATTTCATTTTAAATGTTTTTAATGCTTTCAGAAAACACACAGTTTCAGTCTCCTATTAACAATTTTGACCAAATAACCTTTTTTCTGGATGACTTTGTTGTCTTTGGTTGTAAAAATTTGGTGTCTTTCTTAGGGTTCTAAAGAAAACAGCTCATAATTCATTTTTTCAGATGTGGGTAGATTGTATATTGGTCTAAGTACATGTGTATATACATTCAGGTCTCTGTACTAAATAATAGTATCTGGAGATCATCCAGTCATTTGTGTGTAAAAAATGAGGAAATCGTTTTGTCTTGTTTTATTTAACTTCAAGAATAATATGCTACTCCTGGAGCCAGGCAGCATGCTGCCAGTGTCCTTCACAATGAGGCGTTTGTTGAGTTACACGGAGGTCAGAGTTGTGGGCAGTTCCTGACTCCCTCGGTTTGTTTTCCCGTAGGTTTTCTGGGGTCACTGCATCAACGCCTTGGTCCACTCCCTCATCCTCTTCTGGTTTCCCATGAAGGCGCTGGAGCACGGTAACGGCTTGATTTCCACTGTCAGCAAGCAGCTTTGCAATCCCTCTCCTGCCAGTTGTTCACAATTTTTTGCCCAGTTCTGCAGACATAGAGATCATAAGACCAAATCTGAGAAGAAAAACATACCTAAAATCCAATGAGCCCTCATCTCAGGTTTATAGCTCGTAGGTTTCATCCACTCTGGCTCTGAAAACCCATTTTCTTTCCAGTTGCCTGGAGAGTTTAAATCCTAGGAATCCTAAACTTTATTTTTAATAACTGTTTGAGTTAAGGATCTTGAAGGAAAGTACTGTACTATAATGAAACATGGATGCCTCTTGTCTCTGAGTTTGACATTTTTTTGTTAATTATTTGGGCTTTCATTTTCCAAGCTACACAAACCTTAAGCAGAGTAACTCAAATCTTTTAAAAGTTTAATCTTAACCTAGTTTCCTGAGTCTCCTCTCCTTGGCATATACTTTTCAAGCAAATGTTTAAAGTGTGTTTAAGGACATAGCTTCCAATGAGTTGTAGTCTACCTTACAGCTAGAAGATGTTTGAGAAAAGCCACTGACTCCTCATGTGTGCACACTTCTCAATACATCCAAATGTTGCCTCTCACAGAGACAGCTTTTAGTCTCAGAAAACAAAAAGGTATCACTAGAATGCTACTCTTTCATCCCTTTCAAATAGTGATAATTCCCCTGGGAAAAATTACTCCAAATGTTGACTAGACAAGGCCTTTGATTGTTCAGAGACCCAAAGAATATAAAGTTTCCAAGCTTCTTTGTTTCTGTGTCAATGTGTTCTGTGCTTCAAGCAGAAATGATTCATCCTCACTGATATTAACCTATTAAATCCTGACACATAAAATGCATGCACTGCCAATTTATTCTACCCTATGACCTATTCCTTACATTTTCTCAGACTTCACATTCAAAGCCCTCTGTGGGGCCCTTCGAGGGTCCCTAAGTCTCTATATCAGAAAATAAAAATTTCTGCTTCTAGCCCCACCCCCCAAGAACATTCTAGTGTGATCATTTTTGTTTATCTCTAAAGCTGTCCTGAGATTCATCTTTACTCAGTGTGGATTTAATTTATCTTGAAATGATTTCATAATGGGTTTATGAATATAAGAGTGGGATATGGTTTGTTCCAGTGGCTCTGACAATTTAGTGGTAGAAGCAGCCATCATTTTATTAGGACTGACTGCAGATGGGAAACAATATGTCTGATGAACATCAGGACAATTTTGGCAACTGTTCTTTTGTCCCTGAGCCCAGCTGTTCATGCTTAGGAAGAGACAGTAAATAGTGCAGGTTGACCACAGTACTACTTCCAGACCCAAGACCCTTATCATGTAGACATTATACTCTGTTTTTATACTCTGTTTCGGTCTGAAGTGCTTGTCTTTGGACTCTGAGAAGTTTTACAAGATGATCATTTACTTACCTGCTTCGAAAGGAACTAATATGGCCCCATTCTGCAGTAAAAACATTGGTTTTCTAATCCCGGAGCTATAATTATGTGGTATGAGATTGTGGCTTATAGTTTATGGTGGAATTACTGTAGATTTCGTTATGTAAATCCATTCATTTTCTTCATGCTCTATGTTTAGAGGATAGACTCCCAACTGTTACTAATTTACCTGATGTATCATCAAGTGAATTTCAAGCTAGCTTCTGCTGCCCTTATTTGCTTCCCTCAAATTCACAATTTGCCTGACAGTCAGCCAATAGGGTGATTTTTTTTCTTGTTTTTATTATTATCATCATCATTGATGTCATCATATGGTTATATTTATTAAGGATTCAGCATTGAGGATTTTTTCAGTTGTGTTGTAAACAATAACGTATTGAGTGAAATAGTTTAAGATTAAATAAATTGCAAATATTAGTTGACTTCCTCTAACAAATTGCATGAGTATTTTAGAATTAATTGCTAAATTCTCACTATTAGTGCACAGCAAAAATGATTACATCATTGCTCATTAACCTTATTAATTCATGTAATATTTATGTCCAAGACACTGTAATAGATTCTAAGGGCATTAGGAATATAGATCAGTGGGGCCTGATCTTCAAAGAGTTTGTAGTCTGATGAGGGAGATTATATTCACAAACGGGTAATTCCAGCACAAGGTATAAAATAACTGTTTCACGTAAAGTACAGATCAAGTGCTATCAGATCTCAGAGGGCTGAGAAAGAGAGGCCTTTCATTTGGGATTATTAATAGTTTGTTAGGAGAGATAACATTGCTTAGCCTGGAAGTCAAGTAGGATTGAGATGTATAGGAATGGAGGGAGGAGCCAGACAAAGTGGGGAATTTTAGGGCAAATGTGGAAAGTTGTGAGAAGTTCATTGCTTCAGGGGTGGAAGATAATGAAAAGTTTCAAAAGCTGGATTACAGAGGGCTTTGAATGTGAGATTAAGAAACTGGGACTTAATTTTTTAGGAATTGAAGAGTCAATATGGAATTTAGATCAAGGAGAGTGTTATCAGAGCAATTTGAAAAAAATTAATCTATCATATGACTGACAGAAGGTGGATGACAGAAGGATACTAGGTGTGTCCCTGGGTATTCCAGGGGAGAGCTTAAGGAGGGTTAAATCCAGGAGATGGGAATATGTGTATTGAAGAGGAAACATGTTTTGAGAACTTATTTATTCAGCAAAATCATGACATATCTATGATGGTCTGACAGAGAGTGCAATAGATATAAACTCAGCCTATCTTGCCCTCTGGGGGCTTACAGAAAGTCAGAGTTGATGATCAGGAATTATGTAAATAATGTTTTATTACTGGCATGCTGTGTCTACAGACTGCAGGAGGAGCTTGTAATACAGGGATACAACCTAGTCTAGTGGGTCAAGCAAGAATCTTCTCCAAGGAAGTAATATTTAAGTTCTTGAAATATGAGAAGGGCGCGATCAAGTGGGGCAGAGGAGGTGCAGGAAAAGGTGGGGAGAAAGTATTCCTAGCCAGGACCAAGCAAGCCCACAGGACCTGCACTGCGGAGGAACAAGAGGCCATCAGCAGTCCAGTTGACCCTTGAACAACATGGGGCTTAGGGATGCTGACCCCCTAGAGCAGTCAAAAAACCACATATAACTTTTGATTTCCCAAGATGTATTTACTAATAGCCTACTGCTGATTGGAAACCTTACCTATAAAATAAACAGTCAATTAACACCTGTTTTGTATGATGTGTGTATTGTATTCATGCAATAAGCTAGAGAAAATAATGTAATTAACAAAATCATAAGAAAGAGAAAATACATTTACAGTTTTTATTGAAAAAATCCACATATAACTAGACTCACGTAGTTCAAACCTGTATTCAGGGGTCAACTATCTTTCCAATGGGTGGTGGGGTTGGGGAAGGGGGCTGGACTCTAGACTTTATTCAGCCTGTCATGAGCCTTTCCAGACACTGAATGTCCCTGGCCTGGGCAGTAAATGTCATTGGCACTCCCCTCTTTCCCTGCCCTTGTGCAGCTATAAACCAAAACATGTCTCCACATATTTCCAACTTCCCCTCTGGGGTCAGCACAGCACCCCTTGTCAAGAGAGCTCTGGCACGGAGGGAGGGGTAGGGGAGGAGTATGGGTGGTGGGAAGGAGTGGCTGGAAAAGGGGGCAAAGAAGTTAGGTGATGGTCAGATCACAAAAACCCAGGTGACCAGGTGAGGACTTTTTCTCAGTGCAGGGTTTAAGGTCACAGAGTTACATGGTGGAGTTTGCACATGTAAGATTGTCAAGAGAGCATGGGGTTATTGTGGGGCGTGAGGAGTCGTAGAGAAGTCAGTGGTGGAAATCAAGAAAGTTTGCAAGTTTGAGAAGACTGATTGGATTGCTTGTTTATGTGTACTGATTTACTGCCCTAAATATACATGAGTTCTGTTACACTTAGAATTGCCATTTAGAAGAACGTATTCATCCCCGCCCCCCCCCCCCCCCCGCCCCAAAGTAGCATAGGAACATGGCACCAATCTGAGACAACCTGGGGCACTTCTGAAGCATTGAAGGGGATCTTGGTCTAATAGAAAGTTGCCTTTAGGCCTCTCTCTACCCTCCCAGTCCTGCCTGAAGCTGTCCCTCAGATACTTGCCCAAACTCAAAGTCTAAGGAGTTTTGCTTAACTAGGCGCCAAGGTCACAAGGGTAGCTTCATGTCATTGTTTCATACCATGTGGGTTGTGTCATAAAGACGGTGAATTTTACCGAAATTCTCTCCTCATTGTCCATGGTGAGAGTCTTAAGTACATGTCAGTGCTGTTCACTTGGGCACATAATTGTTGGGAAGAAATATTTTTGAGAAGGTGTGAGTACATTGTTCATCCCTTAGAAAGCTTCCAAGAATTTTGCTTTGCTTATTTTTGCATGGTTTTGGATAACTTTACAAAGCACTCCTTTCCTGATGGAGTTTGTGATGATTCATTTCAAGTTTCAAAATAAATTTTTCCACTCAAGCAATTCAGTAAATCAGATTTCTTCCAACCATCACAACTTTATGGTTACTCTCATGGCCTGCCTGCAGCTCCCACCCTTTGATCTGAAAAGTGAATATAGTTTAAAACCAGAGATGTCACCTTCACAGGCACTGAAATTCATCAGGAGCCTTGGTTTCAGGCCACACTTAGGTTTTCCACTGGTGTATTCCGTCTGCATATTTGAGCAACCCTTCTTGAAGAGGAATGTGGTTATTGGCAAAAGAATGTAAAGTCAGTTTTCATTTTTAAAAAAGGAAATTTTCCGATTTTTCTTGATGAAATTTAAGAGGGAGGTGATGGGAAAGAGACTACTGAATACTTATGAGCAGAAAAATTTTTCAAAAAAATGTGTTCTCGATTGCTCACAGTCCATACCCTTAGAACCATTCCCACCCACTTTCAGAAGAAAAAATACCATATGGATACTTATTGTATTGGCACTAATTAAGCAACAAGGTTTTTCAACATTTTGGGAGAAAGCTATTTTATACTTTTTAATAAATATGCTACTGGAAGATTAGGCATGTCTTATAAACTGAAATAATGCACGTGCATAAAATGAAACATAGTGTACTCTCCGTGGCATTATTGGGTCATTTTAGCTTGAACTGTTTATGACCTAAACTTGTTATTATACACTTGGCTATTTTATATCATGTAAATCCTGATGATTTGCAATGTTTTATATTAAGCACAATTTGAGCAAGGCCACCATTGTTCTCTGAGGTTGTACCTTCTTAAACTCAGCATTCACTCATTATAAAGAAAAAGACAATGATTATGTTCTTTATGCCAGGCCAGTACCGGTTTCTGGGCATACAGTCATGTGTATAACAGGCACATTCCCTGCCCTCATGGAACTTACACCTAGGGAAGGCAAGATTGCACAACGAGAAGTATTGCAAAAGAAAAAGGTCAAGGTCAAATGTATGTATTCCAAGGAAAGCTGACCTGGTCCCATTGAGGTTTAAGACTTTCTTCCTGGAGGATGTGACAACAGAGTTAAAGGATGAGTAGCATTGAGCCAGGTAAAGAGTAGAGAGAAAAGGGTTGTGGGATAGCCTGGTTGAGAGTGTGATTTCAAATGCAGAAGGCATATGTGGATGGCGGTGGGGAATATAGTGGTGAGATTCAGATTGCTTTGGGATGACAATGATGGAGACATTAGATCTCCAAGGCTTTGGGAGATTTGTGAGTCTTTGTATTATAAGTTTAATGGAAGCCACTGATAAGCAGAGAGCCATATTTCTGATTTATTTTAATGTAACCACACTGGAAGGATATTTGTTGGAGTCCAGGTTGGCTGCTGCCTGGTCTACTGTCGTGACAACAGCAGTGGAGAGAAGTAGAGGGATTAAAGGGCTGCTTTGAGGTAACGTTGGAAGAATTCAATATTGCATTAATGAGTACTTCCTTAATCTACCCAATTGTAATATATTCTAAACCCTTCAAAAGAGTGGGCTGTTGCAGTCACAAAGTTTACCAACAAAATACTATATTTTAAAGTCAGGTACATGAAACCATAAATTGACATTTTGTTCCCCTTTAAGTCACTGACCATACTGTGTACAGATTTTAAAAGATCTAAAATAAAGAAGATCCAGAGATGCACATTAAATGCTAAATGGAAAAGAAAGGGGGAATAGTAGCTCCACGTGGTCTGCCATCTGGAAAAACCTGCTGAGAGGCCAGGGCAGTGCGGAGGACGTTCATAAAATCCTGCAGCATATAAATGAAGTGAGTGGAACTTGCTCACTAAAAACTAGAAAGACAGGGCACTCTAGGAGCTTTTTGATTTATACAAATGAAACTACAGCTTATAAATCTAAATAACTAGTATAATACACTTAAAATAAGACCAGGTTTCCAAATTCAAAATATGCTTTTTTCTGTTTTGGTGTGCCCTAAACACAGTGGACTGGTAGATACAGCTCTGGAGATGTCCCGGCCACACATCTATAGCACTGTTGTTTGGAAACACAGTTTGGTTGGAAGGGCCATTATTTCCATTCTGTTAAACATTTCTTATGTTTCAGTGTCTCTTTTAATAAACTCTACATTACATGTATTTTAAAGAGTTGGATTTAGTGTAATGTTATAAGAAGTATGAGCCAGAGTACCCAGTATAACTTTATCAGGAAGTTGAATCAAGGTGTGTTAGCCAGGGTAGGAATAGCTGCTACAACAAACAATCCCTAATCCCAGGGGCTTACCCAGTAAAGGCTTATTTCTTACTCATATCACCACCAAATGGAGGACTGCATTGTTCATAGGTGTAGTTACCATATTTTCTGTATTTTTGATGCTTGACATTTGGAGCCTTGATCCTAGAGAGACTATCCCTCCCAGGGTTAACAAATTCCTAGCGAGAGCAAATTACTTCCTTGCAAGATACAAAACAACCAGCCCCACCATCTCCTTTATCAAACTCCCACACACCAAGCCAATATCCTCCTGACATAAACCCTAGGGCCAGGAACCAGACAACTATGGACTGCCCTAAACCCACTGCCTGCGGAAATTATTAAACTAGTTAATCCTAGGCTAACACAGCATACCTACCCTGCCTTGTCCATTTCCTCCCTTGAAAACCCTAATAACAGCTCTAGGCCATGCTTTTACCTCTGCATCCTTGACCAACTCTGGTGCTTCTCCATGTGGCCCTGCATGGCGTCCTGTGCCTCCTGTTTCTGGGGATCTGTAAGTAGAAATTTTTTCCTTCTCGACCCTCATTTCCATGTGTGCATGTCTGACCGTGCCTGAGTAAAATAAAACCTGGTTCCATTTCAATACAATTGAGTGCATGGCCCCTGAGTTTACCCTCAGCCTTAACATTGTGAGGGAGACAATCAGGAGCAGGATAACTTGTTCTTAACCATCTCCGGCAGGAAGTGAGCCATCGCTTTTGCTCATGTCTGAGTGGCAACAAGTAGTTTCAGGGCTCCAACTGGGTACCTGGGACTGGGGAAAGTTATTTCGCTGGGCATCCAAGAATAAGCAAAGAGTCTGTGGCCTCATGAGGTGGCTGTTTGACATTGGCAATTGAGTGTACTTTCCATCCTCTTTACTTCCTTTTAAAAATCTATTTTTAGTAAACAAGTGAAAAAAGAAAAATATGGAAATTTGAGTTTCATATTCATCAGAAATGGCCATAGAGAAGAGAAAATATAGCAAAAGGCTTATATAACCAGGAACTTAACCCAACGTTGGTTATAAATGTAATTATAATCACTAACACTTGAATAAACTCTACCTTTTATACACTCTTTCCAATATTTTTTACTACTCTTTACAGAGAAAGGAAAAAATAAATTTTCTCTTCATGAAAACATAGAGTTGGAAGTAGAAAACCTCGTTTCAGTTATTGTTCAGGCAGTACAAGCATTTGAACAGAATGGGTTATAAAAGTTTGTAAATTTGTTATGTGAAACTTGGAACACATTTTCACTGTTGAGATTAATCTAAGAGTAGCTGGTTGGCATTGTACCTCCTCTGGACCTCTGGAATCTTAAAAGGGCCCAGAAAGTGAGGTCGAGAAAGGCTGCCTGATAATATTCAGGAATTGGGGCTGCTCTGAACAAGTGCTTCTGAAATAACTCTAAGCAGAAGGGCAGGAGAGGGAAAGCAGGAGATGCTGGGCATCTGCTCTCCAACCCAAATTCTTGGCACATGCCTCGATGTCAAGGGAATGGTGCCACCTCCACCTTAATTTTCCCCACCGAGTCACATGTGCTCAAGCTGCCTGCGATTGTTAGTTCATGTGTTCCATGGATTCTCACTACATTCAAAATACACCTATAAATCCAGCCCATCTGTTTTCCCGATTACTAAATCCGATCCTCTCTGACTGTACTGTGCTGTGCTATAACGTTGTCTTCAAATTTTGCTTTTTGTCAAAACCGTTTCTGAGTAGATTTTTGTGGTTTAGCTGGGTAATGAGGTAATGTTTTTAATGAGCATTTAATTGAAATGGCATCTTTATAAATGTCATCAGCCTAGCCCTTTGGAATATTCTGAAGTAAGTTCCTTGACCATTCTGTCTGTTAGGAAAATGAGACACACTTTTCTTACAAACCCTGGGTTTTCCTGCAGTTATTTTCAAAGAGGTTTTTGCATGCAGCATTTTGGGCTGCCACTGCTAATGTGGAGAGCTATGTGGTTTTGTCCCAATTGTCCACAATAGTCTGTGTTAGTGACTGTGTTTCTAAACCTCATTTGGCTAATCCTTCATTATGGTTCGATCCAACCAGATTCTGCAAATAATATCAGCCTGGGAGAGCCAGCTTAACCACTGCTGTGGGTCAGTAGATCCAGAAGCCATAGCCTTACCTGGGCCTCTTAAGAGACATAGTGGCTGTAGGCAACGCCCTCCTCTCTCTATTGAGCCCTCAAAGGAATGAATCTGACCCTGGATTTGCAAAAGACTGACATCTCAGATTGTTCAGTTAAATGCCAACTGTTCTTAATGCAACAGCCCATTAGTTACTCCTTCTTGCCCCTCCTCTTGCTGGTAGCTTTTGTGTGCTAATGATGGGTTTGGTCAGGCTGGTTAACATAAGGAAACAAAGGTTTTGTGAGATCACAACTCTCCACATGCACTTTTGGTGGATCTCTTTTATAGGGACCTTCTTAGAGCCTTGCAGAGCTTGGCCCCTGCTGACCTCAAGGCCTGGTACTGACTACCTCAGCCCCACCCTCAACCCCATCCCCACCTCAGCTGCTCACCATCCCATTGGGTCAGGATGGAGTCAGGCTGGAGCCCCCCTCCAGGCACCTATGCAGGCTGATTCCCTTTTTTTGCCGGAATTGTTCTTTTCCTTCTCACTGCCCCCTTCCTCCCAAATATCCATCTATCCCATCCCATGCTGCTTTGGCTGAAATAATGTTCTTACTACATTTACACAGATGGGGTTGAATAATGTTTGGAAGGCTGGCTTGGGGAACCTAACCACTGACCTTGGTTTGGGGGTTCTTTTTCCTTTATAAAAAAAAAATCACAAGAATTTTCAGTATCTGACTAAAATTAAAACAGCTAAACTACAGGAAAGATATTTTCTTGACTAGAGTGTTGGAATCACCACAGTACTGTTAACGTTAAGCAAAGTGGGAAGAAATAATTTGGCAGCTACAACCTTTAGGAGTAAACCTGAACAATCAAAGCAGGCTTTTCCAGCCTGGGGTTACCAGCGAGCTGTAGCTTATTAATGCATTCATCCACAAATGATTTGGTAGGACTTCTGATCTCTCCTTCAGGGGTATGCTATTGGCAAGTTTTAACAGGAATGATGTCCACAGGGATTTGCCTCTAAAACATCCTATATTATAAAGAAGTAATATGCAAATTGACTGTCACATCCTCACATAAGATGGCCGTTCCCATGTGGTCACAAGATGGCCAGCAGGGGAGGGCAGTTGTGGGCGATCAGGCCACCAGGGAAGGACAGTTGGGAGGGACCAGGCCTTCAGGGGAGGGCAGTTGGAGGCGACGGGCCTGCAGGGGAGGGAGGGCAGTTGGGAGCGACCAGGCCTGCAGGGGAGGGCCGTTGGGGGGGACCAGGACTGCAGGGGAGGGCAGTTGGGGGGGACCAGGCCTGCAGGGGAGGGCAGTTGGGGGCAACCAGGCTGTCAGGGGAGGGCAGTTGGGGGCAATTGGGCCGGCAGGGGAGCAGTTAAGAGTAGATCAGGCTGGCAGGGGAGTGGTTAGGGGGTGACCAGGCTGGCAGGCAGAAGCTGTTAGGGGCAATCAGGCAGGCAAGCAGGCAGGCAATTCCAGGATCGGGCCTAAACCAGAAGTCAGACATCCTCCAAGGGATCCCAGATTGGAGAGGGTGCAGCCTGGGCTGAGGGATAGCCCCCCCCCCCCCATGCACAAATTTTGTGCACCAGCCTCTAGTTTGAAATATAACCTGTAAAAGAGCAATCCATTCCATGGGAATTTCTGAGCCAGGGTGTACATAGTGGTAACTTGTGACTTGTTTAGAAGATGCATCTTTTCAGAGGTTCTTGGCATGTCCCAAACCTCAAGTTGGTTTGGGAGTTCCTCCTCCAAGGAATAAATTATTTCCACATGATATTAGTTTTACTGGGGCAGGAGACACTCTTTCCTAAGCAGAACACTAAAATGTAATGATGAGTTATCCTTCTGAAATGATGAACTAAAAAGTTATGTTAATCCTGTCTTCATTAACAGTTACTTTAAGTGTATTCAAATAACCTCAAAGTCAACATTTTATTTAATGCCAGTAGCACTTTGCTATCATGACAAGTTAGAAAGTAATACATAATAAAACTTTAGAAGCTACTTTTGGGAAGTATCCTTTAGTTTCCCCACATCTTCCTTCTGCACATGCCAAACTGCCCACAGAGTGTTCAGTGGTCTTCAGGGTCTCCAGGGAGGCTCTCTCTTCCTAAGTGAGCCATCAGTCCTGTTGGTAATCAAAGAGTTTGCCCCTTTTGAAGGCCACCAAGTATTGAGGGATTTTTAAATTAATTGAAATATAAACAAGTATAGCAGCCAGTGGCTACCATATTGGACACAGCCTACACACTACCAGTGCCACCCTCCTGGGAAGATTGCTACAGTCATTTCCATACCAGCATTGCACTTATTGTTACTCCAGTTTGGGTAGTCCAAGATCTGTTCTGCCATAAAAGCTAGACTATTTCTTTAATAGCATCCACTCATACCAGTTTACTCCCTGCTCAGAATCCTCCAGTGGTTTCCTATCACAATCTTTATATATAAAAGCCTAAGTGACCTTTACAACCAAACAACTGGAATGACCAGTCACTATGACACTCACTGACCACCAGGGGGCAGACACTCAACACAGGAGCTTCCCACTGGTGATTAGTGTGCTCCCACAGCGGGAGCACCACTCAGCTGACCGACCTGTCCCGGTGGCCCACCAGCCTGGTGGCAGCCACTTCCTCCCTCAGTAGTCCTACAGGTTCAATCTCTGGAGAACGGGCCAGGCACTGACAGACTAGCACCGTCGGCACAATTCCGACAGTTCTGCTGGCCTCCTGGAAGCTGGCCTTGGGCACTGTGGCTGCTTCCCCTCCCTAGATGCTCCACAAGGGAGGAAGGATATAAAAGCAGCCACCAAGTGGCTCCCAACAACCTCCCAGAGGGCTGATCATGTCCTGGCCTCCCCACCCCCTTTGGGACCCCACCCATGCATGAATTCATGCACCAGGCCTCTAGCTAACAATAAAACCCCAACTCCTTGCCATGGCCTACATTAATTTGCCCCTTCTAAGTATTTCCAAGTTTCACCAGCCAAACTGGTCTTTGTGATGGTCTTTGAGCTCATCTATGTGTCTATATTCAGACTGTCAGCAATTTCTCTCTGCTTGGAATGCTCTCCCCTTAGATATTCATTTAACTCACTCCTTCATACTGCTCAAATGTTGCCTTCTCAAAAAGATTTTTCCTGAACTCCCTATCTAAAAGAGCAGCCTCTGTCACGCTCTGTTCCATTATCCTGCCTTATATTTCTTTTAGAACTTTACTAGAGGCCCAGTGCACAAATTCATGCAAAGGTGGGGTCCCTTGGCCTGGCTGGTGATAGGGGCCAATTGGGGGAGGAGGAGACGGCTGGCCGGGGGGGAAGGGACCAAGGGAGGTTGGCCAGCCATGGGAGGTTGGCTGTGGGAGCGCACTGACCACCAGGGGGCAGCTCCTGCATTGAGCATCTGCCTCCTGGTGGTCAGTGCACGTCATAGCAACCAGTAGACCAGTCATTTGGTCATTCGGTCATTCAGTTGCTTAGGCTTTTATATCTATAGATATCTATAGATTATACCTGACATTTTATTGCACATGTATTTGTGTTTATGTTCTGGCTCCCTCACTATAGTGTGAGCTACTTGAAGGCAGGGACCTTGTCTCCCAGTTCCCATAATAGTACCTGACATAAAGTAAACTTCAAATAAATATTTGTTGTATAAAGAAAGAATAATGTTACCTCTTTCAAGGCTATAATTATATTAGAATCAAATAAATGTTCTCCTGTCTAATCTCAAGTGTTTCTTTATTGAGGCATGCTTTTAAAATGTTACATTTAGCCCTACCTGGTTTGGTTCAATGGATAAAGCATCAACCTGCGAACTGAAGGGTCCTGGGTTCAATTCCGGTCAAGGGCATATGCCTGGTTGTGGCTCAATCCCCAGTAGGGGGCGTGCAGGAGGCAGCCGATTAATGATACTCTATCATCATTGATGTTTCTATCTCTCCCTCTCCCTTTCTCTCTGAGTCAATGAAAATACATTAAAAATAAATAAATAAATAAAAATAAATCGTCACATTTATTATTAAAATAATCTTAGGGCCAGTTACTGAAAAGTAAACGCCACAGTTTTGAATAGCTATTTGGTAATACATCGACTTGTTACCTTCTTGGATAATTTAGCTAGCCTCTCCCTTATTTTTTGAACCTTTCCCTTCTCTTTTTTTTTTTAATCCTCACTCGAGGATATTTTTCCATTGATTTTAGAGAGAATGGAAGGGAGGGGGAGAAACAAAGAGAGATAATGTGAGATAAATGCATTGATTGGTTGCCTCCTGCAAGTGGCCCTGTCAGGCCAGGGTCGAGCCTGAAACTGAAATAGGTGCCCTTGACCGGAATTAAACCCAGCACCCTTTAGTCCATGTGCCGATTCTCTATCCACTGAGCCAAATAGGCTAAGGCTCTCTTTCTTCCCTTTTAATGAAATCCTACCTAAGCTTCTAGTCTCTCTTTACCACCTCCTTTTAAATTCTGTGGTCATTTCCTCTCTCTCTCCTCTTAGGATAACCCTTATGTTCCCCACTCTAGAATTAGGAAGAAGGGCATGGCCTGGCTCTAGGTCCAGGGTTCCAGGCTTACCAGATTCTACCTGTGACTACACTTGATTATTATGGTGTTTTAGGAAACTAAGCAGATTTTAATTCTTTTTTATTTTTAATATATTTTATTGACTTTTTACAGAGAGGAAGGGAGAGGGATAGAGAGTCAGAAACATCGATGAGAGAGAAACATCAATCAGCTGCCTCCTGCACACCCCCTACTGGGGATGTGCCTGAAACCAAGGTAGATGCCCTTGCCTGGAATCGAACCTGGGACCCTTGAGTCCTCAGGCTGACACTATCCACTGAGCCAAACCGGTTAGGGCAGATTTTAATTCTTTAATAGGATTCTTCAACAAGCAGATGGGTAAATCCCTGAGCCCAATTATGTGTGGGTTGACAATTTGAACACAAAAACTCCTATATACTTGGCCTGTAGGCCACAGGTCTGAATTTGAGCATAAGACAAAATAAAAGGAGATTGGCCATCGGCTGTGCCATTCAAAGAAACCATTCCTGATCTTAAAATAGGCTTTGACTCCTCTGGATAAAAAACAGCATTTTCACATTAGGCTAGCTGACTTGAATTAGACAATTCTATTTTGTTTGCTTCATTTGGAGAAAATACACGAAAATAATTCAGAATCACAGACGTAATTTTGGAAATTCCTTTATGTGTTGACAAATGTTTCTAAAGTTTTGCTTTTACATTCTGAATAAAATAGACTGCAGTGCTGTACTCTGGAAGTTAGTAGTAACTTCTTTGTTTTTCAGACACTGCGTTGGCCAACGGTCATGCCACAGACTATTTATTTGTTGGAAATATTGTTTACACGGTAAGTTTATTTCTCTGTGTACTGAGCCATTTTTAAATAGCACAGGTGTGGACTCTGCTTCTCAAAACCCTTTATATAAAACTGTTCTCATTATCATTTATTTTGGATCTTTAAACTATATATTTTAGAATCATTAAAGCTCAGAATGGTTGTGAAATGCTGATCTCATTTTCTGGTGAAGATTAAGCAGGGTCATGGTTTGTGCCCAATGATGAACAGATTTCCCCATTCTTTAAATGACCATTCTAGGTCTACCTATGTGGAGGAATGGGGGGAGGGGAAAAAGGGGAGGGAGTGACAGTGAAGAAGCTGATTTCTCCCAATTCTTCCAAGTTAAATAAAGAGCAAAATTAACTTTTACTTGTGAGAAGACAACCATTAACATGAGGGCTTTTCTTGAAGTAAATCTGTCTGTATTCCCTAAAACGAGGAGAATTAGCACCTAGATGGCACTTGCCCAGTGCAGCTGCCTTGGAGGAACTGCCTCAGAGGATACTTGGGATGCCTCCTGGAAAGTAACTAAAGCACGAAGGTAACACGTCTCCCAAATTCCTCTTTCTTTCACAGTATGTTGTTGTAACTGTTTGTCTGAAAGCTGGTTTGGAGACTACAGCTTGGACTAAAGTAAGTTTTCTCTAGAATTATTTCTCTATTTACTCTAGATATTTTCCCTGGTATGATACTTTTTTTAAGCCTTGGAAAAACAGTAAGCAATGCCCAACTGTCTTATTTTATTTTGCATGTAAAAATGTGGTTTGATCTTTATCAAGGCAAATTTGCCAAAAAGGAGAATTTTTAATTTCTGTAACTTTACCACCAAGAGATATATGACCACTTTGCTATATGACTTTCTAGACTTTGTTCTATGTGTTTTTAAAAGACATTGCATTACAGAACATAGAGCTTTGTCATCTTTTTCACTTAAAAATACATTACAAACATTTTCCATCCCTTGGGGTATACTTCTACAAAATCATTGTTCATTATTAGAGTATTAAATCTTACCAATATTCCACCACTTATTTAATTAGACCCCATTTTAGACATTTTGTTTATTTCCAATGTTTGGAGATTATACCATTAGTTTCATGATTGTCTGTCACTGCTGTTTAAATAGGCTCCTAATTCTGTGCTGAGACAATGGGGAAGGAGTGGGAGATTAATGTGGAAACAGGGAGTCTCTTAAGAAACAATGTCAGTTAATCCAGGTGAGAGGGATGGTGGGTTAGCCTGAGACTTCAGAGGAGGAGGTAGTAAGAAGTGTTTATTGAGGTGACATTGGTTCACAAAATCATACAATTTTCAAATGTGTAACTCAGCAAAACATGATCTGCATACTGTACCATGCACCCACTGCCCCAAACTCTCTTTCTGTTCCCATTTATCCCCCCTTTGCCCACCTGCACCTACCCTCACCACCTCCTTTTCCCTCTGGCTATTAACACACTGTTGTCTGTGTTTCATATATATGTTTTTTGCTTAATCCCTTCACCTTTTTTCATCCAGTCCCCTACCCCCCCACACTTCTGACACCTGTCAGTCTGTTCCATGTATCCATTGAGTATCATGATATTAAGAGAACAAATAACAAATAATTCACAACTCAGTAGATGGTTAAAGGGGTGTCATAAGATGTAATATCCATTCCAGATTTTTTAAAAAGTTACAGTATTTGGAAAATGAAAAGAACAATGTCTCAAAATGATAAATAAAAACATATTGTTTGTTTTGTATGTTCAGTGTTCTGTTACTAAACTAATGAGACCTGTTTTATATAGCTCCAAATTGGAGCAACTGGTGAGAGATGAGACGGGCCTTCTAATACTATGGGTGGATCTAGACTAGAGGAAGATCAGCTGTGGTGGCCAAATCACCTTCGTCTTCAGGGTAGTTTGGAGCCACTAGTCACTTGAACTCATTGTTAAACTTTTGGAGACAAGGAAATAGGAAGATTGAATTCTCCAATGACTTCAGAGTCGTCAGATTCTTCCCATAAGGAAGGCTAGCTTGGACACAGAGGCTGTGCAGCTGGTGGAGTCAGGTGGCTCTCCCATGCCAGTGGGGTGGCCCTGCCTGAGTGTGTGTTTTCTTCTGCAGTTCAGTCACCTGGCTGTCTGGGGAAGCATGCTGATCTGGCTGGTGTTTTTTGGCATCTACTCAACCATCTGGCCCACCATCCCTATTGCTCCAGATATGAAAGGACAGGTCAGTGCTACTAACTGTGAGTGGACTTCCTGTGTCTCGTGAAATTATCCTTTTCTGTGTGTGGGCTTTCTGTGTCTCATGACAATGATGAACTTCAGGAGAGTTGGTGTTGCCTCCTGCCATAGAAATGTATCAGGAGGGGGCGGGAATCAAAGCACCTGGAAGAGGTTGTCCAGTCCACAGACATGGCATTTGAAATTTGAACTGTTGTGAACATTATCAACCTAAATCCTCTGACCTACCCAGCATGTCCACATTTCTGTAATGAATCCTGTGTGAATTACACACAATTCTGATGTGTACAGTTCGTGGCTCTTGGAAAACTAGAGATATTTGGTGTTGCTCATAATCCAATGAATATGTCGATTTTTGTTTTGATGTTAAGTGTATATTTATACTCTGCTTAGTTAATAAATAGTCACCTGTGAAAGATAAATCTCTCTATTAACAAGATAATTAATTAGTCAGAATATCTCATTGTTTAACTCTTGAACTAAAGAGGCTGAGATAGAAGATTTTTACACTTGTTTCCTTTTTTTTCACATATTCTTTTCTTTATATTTTCGCTGTCCAGTGTTAGAGATTGAGCCATCAATAATGACAGACTGAATCTGAGAATCCCGCAGTATGGGGTCTGGAGAGAAGCTTGACAATCCCAGGTTATATACCTCCTCCAGGCCCAGAGCCAGCACTCCCACTTCTAATCTATTCCCTGAGTCCTTCGGACTCTGAGTTTTTTCCCAAACAACCAAAAGCCCACTTCCCACGCCTATCTGGTTCTACCCACAGATCCAGGCCAGTGTGAACACCCCTGGGCCAACGGGCTGCTACTAGTATTTGCAGAGTGTGCACTGAGCCCGTTGGATGTTAACACTGGTGTGCACACACCTTTGCATGAGGATGCTGGTGCTGTAGGACAGGACCAAGGGTAGGAAGAAAAGGACTGTGGGTCAGGGGCTTCCTCTGTATCCACTGGTGTTCCTGGCTCAGGAATACGTATTTTAGGGCCAGGCCTGTGCATGGTACACCTGGCTGCTATAATCTTTGCCTCAACTTACTCTGCAGAAATGAACCAAAACTCCTGGGTCTGCCCCAGTCCAGGTACACGTCCAGCAGCTGTTTCATGTAAAATAATCCAAAGGTGGCATTGCTTGTCTCTTTCATTTGGTAAATCAATCAGCTCATGTACCACAGGGTGCCCGGCGGGCTGCCTTTGTGGGAGGGTGTTCAGAGGTTCAGACATTTCCCACTGGAGTGGGCTTCTATATTCCTAATGTATCTTTGCTTTCTGTAAGGAACAAACACAAACACATACACATTCTTTTTCAAATCCAAGTGACAGAGGAAATTACAGAGCAGTGAATGGATCAAGGAGATTGTATAGCAAAAGGAGCATTTCCCAGCAAAGAGACTTTGTGTACATTTAAAGAAATCAATTATATTTTTATGCAACATGGTTTGTCCCCAAAAAGCAAGTCAAGAAAAGTATTTACAACAATGATAGTCACTTGGTAAGTTGTCAGTGTCTAGATATCTGCTTTGGGTTCCCTCCCTTCTAGTTAAGGGTGGGTGAGGTCTGATGAATATTTTATTTGGTAATTTTACTTGCAGGACAATAAAAGGGACTGCAGCTGATTGCTGTAGGTAGTTTTCTAAATTAGAAGACAGTGACAGCTGACAGGATGGACTCAGTTGATATATGACTGGCTAATAAAGCCAGGTCCTTTAAAAGCCGCTCCCAGTGCCAAACCAGAGAGACACTCTTAGGCTGGTTGCTGATTCTCGCTCCCATCAAGAGTCTGACTTTCAAAGTGTAGGGACCACATTTGCCATGCAGTCATTAACATGCCACATTTTCACTATCCAAGTTGCATGCTGGTCTGGGTGGTTTGAAGGCTAGTCTTAATAGTGAAATTTCCATAGTTGGAGACTTTTTGAAGACATTTAATGAGCTATTTCTACCATCCAAAAGCAAAGAAATTGTACATTAATTAACTGTCATTTCAGTATACAAACATTTAATTTTTTACTTATATCATGTCATTTAACTTTTTTGTTGCTTGGTTTGTTTTCATGAGGCAGATGATGTTTTGAAATCAAACATGTCTGGCTGAGAGTGAGGCTTTCATTGAATGAGATGATTAATGTATTCTTCGGGTCCTGGGATTTCTTAGTCGGTAATCAACTGTCTGCGTTTAAAGAGCCGTTTAGTATCTGCAGTCTTTCTCTGGGAAGAGTTCAGATTGGGGACAGGGTATCAGAAAATAACCTCAGAACCAACTTTAGGTCTTTTTCACTTAGTATCTGACTCCCAACAATTTGTTTATTCTTTGAAAAGTGGTAGAGAAATATTTTTAAAATTTTAAGATTTTTAAATTGATTTTTTTTTTAGAGAGAGAAAGGGAGAGGGAGAGAGAGAAAAAAACATCAATGAGAGAGAAAGAAACATGGATTGGCTGCTTCCTCATGCCTCCTACCAGGGTTTGAGCCTGCAACCCGGGCATGACCAGTCAGGGCTAAAAACATTTTTAATACTTCAAAAATCAAATAGATGGAGAGTGGCTAAAGCTAGCCAGAAGTCTAATTTTCTGCTTTCTCAAAAAAAAAGGGGGGGTGGGCACTGGGCCCAGGTATAATCAGCAGGAGGAGCTGACTTCTTTGGGGAACTGTTGAAAATATGACCGAGCCATGTTCATCCCTTTGGTTCTAGGTTGATGTTATGGACTACATGTTTGTGTCCCTTAAAATCCTATATTGAGGGCCTATCCCCAAGGTGGTGTATTTGGAGGTAGGATCTTTGGGGGTAATTAGGTCATGAAGGGGGTTAGTGATCTGACAAGAAGAGACTGGGACTAGCTCACTCATTTTCTGCCATGCAAAGATACAAGGAGAAGTTGGATGTCTGCGGCCTGGAAGAGGGCCCTAGCTAGAACCCTAATATCAGACTTCCAGCCTCCAGTAATATGAGAAATAAGTCTCTGTTACTGATAAGTAACCTAGTCTGTGATATTTTGTTGATAGCAGCTGAGCTAAGACAGTTGGTGAGTGTTTAGGAGGGAGGGGAAAAGACTGCTTTATCATCATCATCACCATCATCATGATCATTGTTTTAAGAATGTTTCTAGTTACTTTTATAAATCATTTTTGTAGTTTATGAAGCAGTAGGTTTTTGGCAAATAAACATGGTTCCTTTGAGCTCTAGAATGAAGCTAGTGTCTGATGGCAAAGGGCATTTCTCACCCCCAAGCCGGAGACAGACTAACACACCAGACGTTGTCTATTCATAACATCATAAAATGTTGAAAAGATGCATTGTTTCTGCTGGGGTTTCCTGAGCTAATTTGATTAAATATTTCTTTGTCTCATTCATTGTATTTGGAGTTTTTCTCACGAGGGAGAAGGCAGGTTTTCCCTGAGGGCAGAGGGAAGGAAGGCTGTACAAGGAGTGATTTTCCACTGTCAGAGTCTATCTTCCCTAAAGCACCTCAAGGTATGGTGGGTGAAACCCAACCAGACAAGGAGCCAGGAAGTCCCAGGGAAAGTTGCTGAAATCAAAAAAGTCATCTGTATACTTCCTCTCCTGAAAATAGGCAACATTTGTGGGATTTTAAGGCATATCCTGTTTTTCCATTTTTTTCTAGTCCTAAGCCAGGTCTAAAGTGAATTAAAAACTCAGATTATGTCTATCCTTGGGATAATACCAAAGTTCTCAGCT
Source organism: Corynorhinus townsendii (assembly GCA_026230045.1). Taxonomy (NCBI): domain Eukaryota; kingdom Metazoa; phylum Chordata; class Mammalia; order Chiroptera; family Vespertilionidae; genus Corynorhinus; species Corynorhinus townsendii. Next base: position 122,328,244 of record JAPDVU010000003.1, on the reverse strand, counting down.
GGGGAAAAACGTGTGATGATGTTTACCTGTAATAGGGGATCATTTGTTTTTCTTTCTGCCAGTAGCAAAACCATAGGTAACAAGCTTTTCCATATTGGGACTCCAAAGTCAATGCTTGAAGATGAATGACAAATTCTTTTAGTCCAAAGTTGTCTGCTGAAGCAGAGCTTTGAATTAGGAGAGGAGGAGACCTTGTCTTAAAACTGGATCAGGAAATATGCTTTTATTTCCTTCATGTCATTTTTCAGAGCTTTACACTTTAGGAGTATCTGAGGAGATGCCATCTTATTTGACTGTTTAAAACTCAAGCGACCTGCCCCAACTAGCTTTAGTAAATCATTTAAACTGCATTAAGCTCCTTATCAGCAAAGTCAAAATAATATCACCCACCCTGATTACCTTACAGGATATAACAAGATAACCTGTGGCAAATGTGTAACACGCAGACTCTTATTTTCCCTGGAGTGATCAATTATTTTCAAATTTTTATAAATAGAAATATTGTGATTTAAACTTTCAATTCTTGTTGGCCATAGAATTGTAATTTTTTTATAGGTTCTAGATGTGATATTTCCCTTTAAACTCTATTGACCACCTACATCTGAATCATCTGGGTTGCTTGTTAAATGGCAAACTCCCCTCCACCACAAAAAAAGTGCATAGTTACAACACACACACACACACACACACACACACACACACACACACACACAAACACACACACACTGAATCAGAATCTATGGGTGTAGGGTCCCCACCTCTGATTTTTAATAACTCTACAGGCTATTCTTCTCTTAAATTTGAGATCCACTGCTCTAAAACACCTAGCATATTACTGCATGACAGTATAAGCCAGTTCTGGGTGTTATTGGAGAACATGGTATATTTAAAACATTCACAACCGACATATTTCTCATGAGAGGTGGTTATGTAAGACACGACTGGTAGTGCCAGTGACTGCTTTAAGGCATCTAGCTTTCTAAATAGAGGATTATACTGAAAGACATTACATCGTTCACCATGGAAAAATACTCCTCACCAATGTTGGTGCTTTTCCTTTAAAATTCTTTTCATTGCTAGTAAAACAGGAGGGGAAAACTTTCACTTCAAAGCCTACAAACTGCGAACTCTGTCTGCAGTGCCAAGCTCCACGCTCCAACCAGTTTCTGGCATATGTTGAGCTTTTTAAAATCCTAAATACAGGAATGAATTTGCTTTGGAGTTTTATATACACACTTGTGTATACCCAATGCAAATCCCAAGGGACTAAAAGGAAACAGGGGGAGGGATGGTTGCCATTTGCCATCCTTGAATCTTCCCTAAACAATTGCCTTCTCCTGAACTGTGCAGCCCAGTACGAACTCGGGCCCAGGCATTTCCCACATGCAATAAAAAGTAAGTGATTTTGCTTCCAAGTTGCTTGTGCTCTAGGAGGAAAGCTGACACGTACTGGTAACGGTCACGACGATTGCCGTCTTTGCTCAGCTATGGTTCCAGAACGTCCCTGTAGGGCAGATGCCTGTCTGAGGGCCAGGAGAGTGTGTGTCCTCGGGTTAACTTTCTGTGGGGTGGGGACATGGTTGTTTGTCCCCACCTGCCATCTTTCCTAAGGGGCCCAGTTTGCCTCCACATACTACTCCTTGTGCAAGAAGCCCAGCACCTTAGGGAAGTCATTTCCACCCCTGACTCCAGGGAGAGTGTGACCCCGGCCCTGTGCTGTACACAGTGGTTCAAAACCCCTGAAGGAGGTGCGAGGAGACATTCGTTGGGGTATTCTGAGAAAGAAGCATGTTTGCTTCTGAAGGAAATCCATCAAAGAGGTGGGCTTCTCTTGTACATGACATAGTTGTTACGTGGTGCCTGCAGTTGTTCAGCCACAAGGAGGGAATCCAGAATTCTACTGCTGCTGTGAAAGATGGAAGAGAAAAACAAAAAGCAGAACAACAAACCTAATAAGCTCTTATGGAGCCAGCCGTGAAGCCCACCCCAGGCAGGCTCGCAAGGCCACACCGCGCCCCACCCCCCCCCCTCCGCCACACACACACACACACACACACACACACACACACACACACACACATGCTGCCTGTGCTATCTGAGCAGCAGGCGCCCAGGAAACACTCTCCACTCAGGTGGATGCTGGGGCGTTTCTTTTATATTCACAAATAGAAAACCTAGGTTGGTCAGGCTCATGGTGGAGTGGCTGGGACTTCCCAAGTCTGCTAGCCATCAGGCTGTGAACCCCAACACTTAGTCACTGGGGAAATCGCTTAGGGTGATGCTTGGTGCAAACCAGATGTCGAATAAATGTCAGTCAATTCTCCTTAAAATGTTAAATTGTATCTGAAGTGACTTACCCTGCAGTGTAAAAGAATATTTAAAACATAAATATGGAGTTAGAAGGCACCTACATACTTTATGTTTGAGCAGCAGTCTCTGCCCACGCCACCCCCACACCAGTAAAGCAGGCTTCAAACAATAATCACTTACAGTACGTTGTGGAAAGCCTTAATTTTTTTGTTCCTGCTCTCCCTCCCCCCTGAACAGTTTCTCCATGCTGTCAGTTTATTTTATTTTGGCCTCTTGTTTCAGGGATGCTGTGGGCTAATTAGAGGCCAGGCGGCTTTGATTGTGAGCTGTTTTTCTTTGGGTTAAAGGTTTTGTTGTGGTGTTGGCATTTGTCATTCATTCTGATGTTAATTTTTTAAATATCTGTCAGCAAATTAAAGTACACATTACATGCTGATTTTGTTTGTTTGTAATATTTATATCTAGTGGTCACAGAGTATGTTTGATGTGGTTTTGAACTTTTCCTTTCTCCAAACATGTGGAAATGTGTATGTGGGGCCCTGGAGTTGAGATTCTATGCCCGGTTTACTTCTCCGACATCTGCCTTGTCCGGTGACTGTAGCTGTAGCTCTCTCCCCAGAGACATTGGAGTTCTGTAGGCTTGTGCTGTTGAAGAGGCAGAGGTGCCTGGAAAAGGTCCCCAGATAAAGGATTCATGCCAGAAAAGACAACCAATGTTGGTTGCTAAAAAAGGAGAAAGTAGAATCACAGCACACTATTAAGGACATGCCAAAGTGTTCCTATTCTATGTAAATGATGATATAAAGCTATTGTTGCCCAGCCACCGTGGCTCAGAGGTTGAGCATCAACCTCTGAACCAGGAGGTCAAGGTTTGATTTCCAGTCAGGGCACATGCCCGGTTGCAGTCGCGATCCCTAGTAGGATTCTCTCTCATCATTGATGTTTCTCTCTCTCTCTCCCTTTCCCTTCCTCTCTAAAATCAATTTTAAAAGTATGTATTTTTTAAAAAGCTATTATTGACAATACTAAGATGACCAAAATATAATGAAAGGATTTACAGTAGGAGAGTTTCAGTTACTGTTGTTGCCATCCGTGTTGTAAAACATCAAACATCCATTGAGAAGATCATATGCTTTTTGAACCTGGATTAGCCAGCTGTCATATGAGCCTGGCATACCTTTAGCTAAAGATAGGAGAGAGATATCTAGGTTACCTGAGTCTATGCCTGAAGTGCACTTTCATTCATGGGAGACAGGGGGATTGGCAACTATTGCAACCTGATTTTGATAAAAGATAGAACTTTCAAGAAGGGCATGTTTAAATGTTCAGAAACTTGCCAGTGCGCTGTGGAGGCTACCCTCCTCACCGCCCCCCCCCCCCCCCCCCGACTCCGCTCAGCAGCAGCAGACGCCTTGTGCATTCTTGGTGCTGTGGCATCTTGTCATCTGTCACCTACCCTATAGCCATTTCCCCCTTTTCTGGTCACAGCTCCTAAATCCCTTCTCCTTTTTCAGAACATGCATTCAAGCAGTGCTAGTTTCCCCTCAACTCCCCCTCTGACCGACACCCAGGACTAGTCACCCAGAATCTTCATCTCATGGACCACAGCTGTTGATTAAGAAATGGGCATGGTGACCCACACCAGACCACTGAGACACATTTCGGATTTTTTATAGAAACAAATAGGGGAAAGGAAAAGCTCTCTTGCTGCTGGGTTTGTGATGTAGGGATGATACCAGTCTGGAGTGGCTAGGGACCACCACAGAGAGGGTGTCTGGCTGGGCTGAGTGCAAGAGGAAAGCTGAACTGAGAGAGATAGCATTGAGTGCACTCCTAGATCCCAGTCTGCCCAAAGCAGAGCATCTTTGAACTTTTAGGTACACATAAATCAATATTTTTGCATAAGAGTCCAGTTAGATTTCTGTTACTTCTGAAAAGAACCCTAATTAGTCATTACAGACACAGAAGGTAAAATTTGCTGTTGTCATATTGTGGAAAAGCAGCTAGGGAATGTCTCCTACTGTGAGTCTCCCAACCTAGAGAGCTAGGGTCTTTGCCTCCTTTTTGTGGCTTCAGTGTGTCCCTCCCCTTCACCCCCAAACAAGAAATAGAAGACAAGCTTGAGTAGAACTCATTGTCTGAAACCAAGATTGAAGGATATCAAAGCTTTTCTAACAGAGGCCTCTTTCTCAGCACCAACAATTCAAAATGGCTTAGAGTCAAATGGTCCTGAATAGCGCCATCCAACTGAAATATAATGGGAGACACATGTAATTTAAAATTTTCTAGTGGCACCACTAAAAAGGTAAAATGATTTCTTTGTCTCATTCAAATCAACAAACGACAAGTGCTGGCGAGGATGTGGAGAAAAAGGAACCCTCATACACTGCTGGTGGGAATGCAGACTGGTGCAGCCACTGTGGAGAACAGTATGGAGTTTCCTCAAAAAGTTAAAAATGGAACTCCTATTTGACCCAGTGATCCCACTCCTAGGAATATATCCCAAGGAACCAGAAACACCAATCAGAAAGGATATATGCACCCCTATGTTCATAGCAGCACAATTTATAATAGCTAAGATTTGGAAACAGCCTAAGTGCCCATCAGCAGATGAGTGGATTAAAAAACTGTGGAACATCTACGCAATGGAATACTATGCCGCTATAACAAAGAAGGAACTTTTACCATTTGCAACAGCAGGGATGGAACTGGAGAGCAAGGAAGGAAGTCGAAGCTTTTCTAAGAGAGGCCTCTTATTATGCTAAGTGAAATAAGCCAGTCAGAGAAAGATAAATATCACATGATCTCACTTATTTGTGGGATATAATGATCAACATAATTTGATGAACAAGAATAGATCCATAGACAAATGGCAGGGGAAGAGGGGTTATAGAGCAACCAAAGAACTTGTATGCATGCATATTAGCATAACCAATGAACACAGATACTGGAGCGGTGGGGGCTTGCTCAGGGTGGGAATGGCTGGAGGAGGGGGTCAATCGGGGAAAAAGAAAACATGTAAAACTTTAAACAAAAAGAAAAGGAAAAAAAGACAAAATGAACCAAGGTTAAGTTAGTTTCATTAACATATTTAACCTAACATTTCTAAAATATTACCACTTCAACATGTAACTGACATTAAAAGAAATGATTATTGAGATAATTTACATTCTTTTTCTACTAAATCTTGGAAATTTCATGTGTATGTTAGATTTACAGTACATCCCAAGTCAGACTAGACCTATTTCAAGTCCTCAGTAGCCACATCTGACCAGTGGTGACGGTATTGGACAATACAACTTTTCACCAACAGATGTTTGGAAACACAGAGTCACTCTTCAGAACTAAATGCAGTGGAAGTGAGATTGACAGGTAGGAAACCCAGCTGCCAGGTTCTCCAGGTCCCTCCGCTGCAACCAGGGTGTGACTACCTGACATAGATTTTCACCCCTTGCAATAAAAGGGTCTCAGGTCTTACACAGGCTTTTCCTAAATGTGGGGACAACTGGGCTGTTAATCTATGCTTAATAATTGCTTTATGCAGAGATAAATTCTATCACATACTGCAACATGGGTGAATCTTGAGGACATTATGCTAAGTGAAATTAGCCAATCACAAAAAGAAAAGATTGTATGATTCCACTTATTTGAGGTACCTAGAGTAGTCAAATCCGTAGAGACAGAAAGTAGAATACCAAGAGTTGGAGGGAGAGGCAAATGAATTTAGTGTGTAACAGAGTTTCAGAAAACTCTGTTTTTAGAGCTCTGTTGCACAATAATGTGAATATAGTTAACACTACTGAACAATATACTTTAAAATTATTAAGATGGTAAACGTTATGTGTTTTTACCACAGTGTTTAAAAATTTACATTTTTGTGATTAATATGAATTTCTTCATGTGAACAATAAGTTTTATGAGAAAAGTGAATGCTCTTCAATATATCCTTGGCACCTAACTTCCATTTATTCTGGCATTCAGTAAATATTTAACTGAACGAATTGATAAAATTAAATTAACAACCTCTCATGTACAATTGGGGAGTGTATTTGGCTTTGTGCAATACGTGCTTCATAACACAAGCAGATGACAAGTACTCAAACCTTTGGAAATAGCCTTGCAAGGATCCTCACATATTAAGTGATTGATAGATTAATGAATTTAGCATCTTTCTAAAGAGAAATGTATTAAAAAAAAAAAAACCACACACAACACAGTAGCACACACCTTTTTTTCCCACCAAAAGAATGATTTCCAGTTGCAAAATTTTTAGACCTTTTCCAGTTAAAAGTTTAGTTAGCTATTTTAGCTACATGGGTGGTTTCTGCAGTATGATATTCATTGATATTGATATCTGTAAAGGGTTAATAATAAAGTTTAGTTACTTCCTGGAAAATGTTTGTTTTGGATTTGATATTGAAGAAAAGGCAAAAATGGAATCAAAATGGATTTTTTTAGTACCTAATTCAAGGAAGTACTGAGATATCATTGTCCAGTAGTCTTACGATGGAAGGTGAAACTGATAAAGATAGTGGATCATAGATAGTTCTAGCAGAAATGTATGTTTCTTAAGCCAGTACATCATTGAGTAGCATTTTTATTGTTTTATTGAGAGGACTGGTATTTTTGGAGTAACAAATATAAGCACATAATTGGAGAGGAAATTTTGGTCAAGCTTAGGTAGAGTTTAGTTAGCAGCTGGCCTCTAATAAGTCTTGGATGATTTCATGGAAAAAATGGACCCTCCCTGGCAGGATTGTTTCTTAGTCAGATGGTGGAGCCTTCCGGCCCATCAGTTGCCTTAGAAGAGACTTAAAGAGGTGATCTGGCACCAAGAGCCAAGCTGGGACATAAAATTTTAGTGTCAAGTAAAGTGATATTACAAGAAAAGAAAAAGTTTAAGATTTGAAAAGTCTGTCCCCAAAATACAGCACTTTTTTAAAAATTCTTTGTTGTTTCAAGTACTTTATATGTCTCCTTTTTCCTCCATTGACCTCTCCAGCCACTCCCACCCCCCCACCCCCACGCACATGCCCTCACCCCTGCCCCCCAGTGTCTGTGTCCATTGGTTACACTTATATGCACACATCCAAGTCCTTTGATTGATCTCTTAATCCCTTACCCCACCCCACCCCACCTTCCCTCTGAGGTTTGATGATCTGTTTGATGCTTCTCTCTCTTTGGATATATTTTTAAAATACAGCATCTTAATGGAAAGAAAAGCAGTAAGTAAAGGGATTCTGCATCCAGGAAAACCAGAAGAAGCAGAGGTGGGAAAAGAAAAGCTGGGAGGCAAAGTGACTGCCATGTAGGGGGCAAGAAGTCTTGTGGTGATGGAAAAGGCCAAGTGGAACAGTGAAGGCTAAAAGGAGAGCACTTCAAACTTTCACTGAAGGCCTCTAGTTGAGAAATTTTCCTCAATGTGGCATCAAAAGGGAATAAAAATGACCATGAATAAAGGTCTGTAACATAATGAGTTAGAATTTTGCCTTTTTATGATTATGTGGGAAAAGCAATTCTTAGAAACAAAAGAAATAGAGAGCATATGAATGTTATTCTGCATTCATCTTTCTGATTACTAAATCAATTAAAATGACTCTTAAAAATAATAGCCCTGTCTGGGCTGTATAAAATTCTTTTAATCCTTCCAGCATTAGAAGAGAATTAAATATTACCTTAGGACATAATAATGGCTTTTTGTAATATAAAATTACTGAGATTTTTTAAAAATCTGAGATGATCATGATTTTGGAAAATAGCTCATTATGCCAGACTAGTTTTTTTTACACAGGTAGTATAAAGTCAAGAAGCGACTTTAGGTACAAACTTCCATTTATAAGATAAATAAGTTGTGGGGATGTAATGTACAACATGGTGACTATAATTTATAATACCACTAGAGGCCCGGTGCACGAAATTTGTGCACTTGGTGGGGGGGGGGGGTGTCCCTCAGCCCAAACTGCACCCTCTCCAATCTGGGATCCCTTGGGGGATATCCGACTGCCTGTTTAGGCCCTATCCCTGTGGGATAGGGCCTAAACAGGCAGTCGGATATCCCTTTCACAATCCAGGACTGCTGGTTCCCAACTGCTCACCTGCCTGCCTGATTGCCCCTAACCACTTCTGCCTGCCAGCCTGATCACCTCCTAACCACTCTCCTGCCAGCCTGATCGATGCCTAACTGCTCCTGTGCCAGCCCAATCATCCCCAACTGTCCTCTTCTGACAGCCCGGTCACCCCCAAATGCCCTCCCCTGCATATTCCCTCTTTATTAGATAGGGTTTTTCCTTTAACATATTGGACAGCCCTAACTCGTTTGGCTCAGTGGATGGAGCGCTGGCCTGCGGACTCAAGGATCCCAGGTTCAATTCCGGTCAAGGGCATGTACCTTGGTTGGGGGCACATCCCCAGTAGGGGGTGTGCAGGAGGCAGCTGATCGATGTTTCTCTCTCATCGATGTTTCTAGCTTTTGATCCCTTTCCCTTCCTCTCTGTAAAAAATCAATAAAATATATTTTTTTAAAAACATATTGGACAGTGTACCTGCTGTGGTCTTGACAAACCGGTAAAAATGTAAACCCAAACTAAAAGTGTCATAAAATAAAATCCTTAAACAGGAATGTCATGAGACCTTGGAAAGGTGATATCATGTGGTTGTTTCTTCCTTTTTCCTTCTCTTTCTTTTTCTTGATGTTTCATCTTTTGTCCTTTCTTTCTTTTCTCCTTTTATTCCTTTTCTGTCCTCTCTTTCTCTTAACTTTTCCATTGGTAGAATCGTCAGAACTTGAATCTGTCCTGCTTCCAGAAGATGAAGAAGAGGGAAACACACCATCATCTGAAGAAAAAGATTATCTATATTGGGATTGGTGGTGTTTCTGGTTTTGCTCTTTTCCCGGTTTCTTTGTCATTTCTGCCAACCCAGCATCTTTAGGACTTGTGCGTGGCCACTTCTTATTCATGTCTACAAAACCTCCCTGCCTTGGTGAAAACTGTAGGGGAAAAGGCCTTCCTGGGTGAGCTCAAGCCCTGCCCGAGGTGCTGAGGAACCAGGGCGGGAAGCGCCCGCCACCGTCCTTGCAGAGCCAACTCCGGGGTACTCTCCAGTAATGTAACTGCAATGTCGCAGTTTGCCTTCAGAAATTAGTTGTGAGTTACTTCCAATGTGAAACCCTACCTCAGATATTTCCTTTGTGGTTTGCAAAGATTTTAAACAAAACCCATTTACCTCCCTAACTTGGTCAGAAGTTTCTACCTAATGGGAGAGGTTTGCTGGGCAGCATCGCCCAGACACTCCCCACCCCATCTCCAATCACTCAGCTGGGGGCAAGGGAAGTTCCAAGGCAGACTCCCCTAGGCTGCCAGTGGGGCAGGATCACTCGCCCAGGTTGTGGGCACTTCTGAGGCTGAGACCCTGAGGCTATAGGTGTGTGTAGGGGGGAATCACTCTGTGGAGGTGCGGGCACCCCCCAGCTGGACACCCCAGACTGCCGCTGGGAGGGGATTACTCCGTGGGGGTGTGGGTGCCTCCAAGGCTGACACCCTGAGCTGCCGCTGGGAAGGGATCGCTCCATGGGGGTGTGGGCACTTCCCAGGCTGAGACCCGAGCCTGCAGGTGTGTGTGTGTGTGTGTGTGTGTGTGTGTGTGTAGGATCACTCTGTGGGGAGTGAATTTGTTTTTGTTTTTTATAAAAGGTCAGGAGGGCCTCTGGGCAGCATTCCACCAGGCCACTTACACTGCTGGCTCTCAGCGGCAGCCCTCCCTGGGACTGGGGGACTCTGACGGGGCTGAGAGGACTGGGCGCCACCATCTTGTGGCTATGGGCACTGCCATTTTGTCGCGGAGTGATGGTTAATTTGCATATTACTCTTTTATTAGATAGGATACTATAGTTTATTAGAGGCCCAGTGCATGGATTCGTGCACCGGTGAGGTCCCTCGGCCTGGCCTGCAGGGATCGGACTGAAACCAGCTCTCCAACATCCCCCCAAGGGGTCCCGGATTGCAAGAGGGCAGTTCTCAGGTGACACACCCTGGAATCAGGCTCCCTCCTCTCTGGTTCCAGATGCGTCACCCGAGAACCACAGCTGCCAAGTCACCGCAACTTGAGAGCTCCTTCATTGAGTGTCTGCCCCCTGGTGGTCATTGCATGTCATGCTACTGGTCAGATGGTCAGTCACTTAGGCTTTTATATATAGAGATAATACTGTAGCAGTGATTTATAATTGATATTTGCTAAGAAAGTAGACAAAAGTTCTCATCACAAGAAAAAAGTCTAACTATATGAGGTGATGGATGGTTACTATACTTGTGGTTATCATTTTGAAGTATATACATATGTATATCAAATCATTATGTTGCACACCTGAAACTAATATGATGTTACTAGAGGCCTAGTGCACGAAATTCATGCGCAGGTAGGGTTCCTAGGCCTGGCTGGCGATCAGGGCCAGCCGGGGCCTTCCCCCGGCTGCCAGCTGCTGGCCAAGGCCTTCCTTCATTCCACGCTGCCCCCTGGTGGTCAGCGCACATCATAGAGAGCAGTCAAACTCCTGGTCGGTCAAACTCCTGAGGGGACAATGTGCATATTAGCCTTTTATTATATAGGATATATCAATTATATCTCAAGAGAACTGGAAAAGAAAAAGAAGGCAACTTTAGATAATTAAAAAGTTGTCTACATGGGGACTTGTTCATTTTGCTAAATGAAAAACTAATTTTTTTTCAATGCTTTCAGTGGTTCAGATTTAGTGAGATAAGGTTAATGGAGGTAGTATTCTCATAATACAGCATAAATGTGAATTTTATTCAAGCCTTTTATAAAGTTCTTCTGACATAGGTCATCTTAGTGATGGCTTGCCACCTAGTATATGCCATTTTAGAGCCACTTTCTCCCCATGTGTTTTTTTAAGAAGAGTAATTACTTCTTTATTCCTCAGTATCATTTATGTAACCACTGAGATTGGGTTGTCATTCTAGAAAGTTGAAGTTTGGATCCAGACCCCTGCAGAGCCCAACTTTTTATCCACCAAACTTATGACAGGGTGAACCAAGCTTCTAAAAGTCGGAACTCTAAGCATTAAACATTTGGTGAATAATGTGATGTATTTGGAGCTGTATGGTTTGTGAAATTCTCCATTTCATTTTGCTTTCAGTTTCACAGAGATGTTTATATTCATTAGTCTTCTTTATATTTTGCCTTCTTTAAAGCTGATTCTTTATTGTTTTTTTCCTGTTTGTGTCCTCTATCACTCCCCCCGGGCTCTTCCCTTAACTCTAATTCTCCTTCAGTAGTAGTTTCTAGCAGTTTCTTAGAGTGGGTGCCTTTCTAAACTTTTGTACACTATTATGATGGTTTAAGTTTAAATTTTAGTTTATTGATCACAGTTTTACCAAGAGAACCCTCTCAAAACCAACACCTCTGGGGTTTATTACCAAAATTACTATCATCGTAAATTTCTAAGTCATTTTATGAGCCCCCAAACCTCTAGCCATGGCTCCGAACATCACTGTGTTCATTAAGGGCTCATTCAAGACATTCTTTATTACAAGTGATTGCCAACAAAGGGAAAATGCTCCTTTTATAGTGGCTTCCTAACAGAGCCTCCACTGTACATAGAAAGAGAGCCTTCAAGACCTGAAATACATATGTCAATCTTAGCAGATTGCCTTAGAAAATAATTTGGTAAATAGACTGTAAGCAAAGGGTTAATAGTTGAACCACTCACTTCCACTCAACACTGGAGAAAAATAGGTTTTCAGTTATTCCCTTTAGATGGAAAACTCCTTAATGACAGCATACTCAGTTGCATGTAGAAGACAGTCAGTGTTTAAAGAATAGATGACTGAGGTGGGAGTGGAGGGCTGTGTGCAAGAAATGAACTGTTTCCTCGGTCATCACCAGTTACTTTTTATTTGTTGTTTAGCTTGCATCAAAGCTAATGAATAATCTTACCTAATAAAAGAGAAACATGCAAATTAACCATCACTCCGCTACACCCACAGCCAATCAGAGTGAGTATGCAAATTAACCCAACAAAGATGGAGGTTAATTTGCATATGCAGGCACAGAGTGGTGTGAAGCCTGCTATGAGGGAAAGGGGGGAGGCAGAGGGAGCTACTGGAGTGGTACTCCAGACAGAAGTGAGGACTTGCTGGCTCTGGGTGGCCCGGGAGCAGGGACGTGCTGGCTCCCAGAGGGAGCGGGGACATGCCAGCTCCCGGGCGGCCAGGAAGCAGGGTTGTGCTGGCTCCCAGGTTCCTGGGGAGTGGGGACTTGCTGGCTCCCAGTGGGAGTGGGGACGTGCCGGCTCCCGGGCAGCTAGGAGTGAAGCCAAGGGCCTATTCTTGCATGAATATCGTGCAATAGGCCCCTAGTGTTATAGAATAGTGACCATATGGTGAATCTGTACAATTTTGACTAATTCTGTGTCATCCACATGGTTGGTCTCCCAGTATCTTATACTCTGAAATATCTAAAGCACAACTCTTGGACGTCTTCTCACCCTGACACCTTACTTCATGTTTCCTCTCTGCTGAGTGACATCGTCACCCTCCCATCATCATACATGCTAAATTAAACCTGCAAGCTACCTTCCTCAATCTCTCCCTCATCACCAGAGTTCCACCCAGCATATCCAGATGTTGACCCAACATCATTAATTTTCACTTTGTGCAGCTGTATTGTTTGTGTGTTATCGCATTTGTAGCATTGTATCACCAGTCTCCTATCTGATATTTTACATTATATACTCCAAGAGGGCACAAATAATCTGCACACATACCTGGTCTATAGGATGTGTTGAAATGGCAGAAGAGGAGAGAACCTTTGGTATTGAGGACAAGACTTTCAGTAAACTCAGAGTCAGGACTCTGGATATTGTCTTCTGTTGTGGTTTATTTCCATGAAAAAAAAAAATCTTAAAATTTTTACTTTTATTCCCTACTAGTGTCTCTTTTTTAGAATTTTTTTGCCCAGCACCCAGGAAAATATCTACAGTAAGGCACTAAATGAAGGCTTCTGAGGGAGAGCAGGCTGCTCTGTTGGCCTTTCGCCTTGATTTGCCAGTTTGGGTTATAACCCAAACATGTTAAACTTTTCTTTATTAATTATACTAGTCAAGGTCTTTGGTAGCAGTGGAAAAACAACTGGCTTTGACTTAATAAACAAAAAAGCAATAAATAGAGGTTAACGATGCAGCCCACACAATTTATGGAAAGGTGTATAGTTTGTAGGACCCACAGAGACTACCCCAGGACCATGTGGTCAGGAAATGACCTGGCACTGCTGCCATTGGCTGTGTGCCTCTGCTAGTGATGAACTTTGGACTCCACCACTGAGAATAATCCTTGAGTTACCAGAGTACAGGCAGGAGCATTTAATAGACAAGCCCAGGTTTCCTGCCCTGCCTCTACAGTTTCATCTATATGATGGTTCTTCTAGCATATTTATTATGAATTGACTGGAATGTGTTTTTAGAAATATCCTGATAACCACTCACATTCTCCTGCAATAACAGAAGGAAAAAATGGGAGTTAGAAGGAGAATTCTGGACCTTTTTTTGAACAGCTTATCTCAATGAGAATACAAATTTCCCTAATTTACCAATAACTGGAATAAGTTCAAGATATACAGTTTAAAAACATCATAGTTAGTAATGAGCATAGACAAAGCAAGACTCATCCTTATAAGAAAACTTACAGGATGTAAAGATGGCAACCAGCAGGACAACAGTGAGGAAAAGAGTGTGAGGGAATGAAAGGGGAGTGTATGGACATGTGTGTGTGTGTGTGTGTGTGTGTGTGTGTGTGAGAGAGAGAGAGAGAGAGAGAGAGAGAGAGAGAGAGAGAGAGAGAGTTATGGATGGTTAGATCCTGCAGGACTTTCAGGGGCTGGTGGACCAGGCAGTCTTAGATTGCAAGACCCTGCTGCCACTGCAACCACTCCTGAGTGGCCGGCACTGGCACAGAAACCATGCCATCTTAAAGGGCAGAACTGCTGAGACTAGGAACCCAGCCCAACCATCACCCAGACTGGCCTCAGACACAAACTGGAACCCTATAGCCACTCTGGATAAAGACCTGCTACCACAGCTGCAGACCCAAAGACACTGAGACTCCAGCCATCCCAGCTGCAGATTCCTGTGAGTCACAGAGTGCATCCCCACCTGCTGATCCACTGCAGTGGCACAGGGCACACACGACCCACAGAGCATGAGTGGGCCACCTGCCGACACAGGGCAGCCATGCAACCCAGCCCCCTAGCAGGCCCGTGACTCGGATTCTTGGCACAGAGGTCCCACACTAATCCATGGCAGCCAAACCAAGCACGCTTGACTCTGATTCTTGGCACATGCATGTGGGGACTCTGATTCTCAGCATGTTTGTGCAAGGCCCTCCACTGACCCAAGTCAGCTGATCTGAGTACCCATGACTCTGATTCTCAGTGCACATGCGCAATGGCTGTGATTCTCACAAGGTGGCTGAACCAAGCACCCGCAACTCTGATTCTTGGCACACACATGCGGGGACTCTGATTCTTGGCACGCACGCACGCACACAAGAGGCCTCCCACTGATCCAAGGCAGCCAATCTGAGCACCCATGACTCTGATTCTCAGAGCAGGCGTGAGACCCCCACTGACCCAAGGCAGCTGCACCAAGTCCCCATGACTCGGGTTCTGGGTGCACATGCATCCAGGGAGAGGCTGCTGCTGACCCCAGCGGCCGTGTCACCCACCCCCAGGTGGGCCAACTCTCGCCCCACATAGCTCCCGCTGACCCACGGCAGCCATGCATCTTGGTGCCTGAGCTCTTCAGTGACACTTAGGTTGTGCAGTGCTCCCGCTGCATGTGGCTCAGGCCCCCACAACTTGGCACTTGGACCTTTTGGTAATAGCAAAAATGGAGAGACAACAAACAATCCCCAAAGGAAAGGAAAGGAGGAATTGCCAAGAAAGGAACTAAATGAAACAGAGGCATGCAACATGTCAGAAAAAGAATTCAGAGTAATGGACATACAGTTCATAAACCAGATGGACAAGAAAATCAACAACCTATGCAAGAATCAGGAGGAAATCAAAAGTGATATAAGTACAATCAAAAACACAATGGAAGGTTTCAACAGTAGACTAGGAGAAGCAGAGGACCAAATTAGTGGGTTAGAAGATATGGTAGAGCGAAAAGCCCAATCTGAATAGCAACTGTAGGAAAAAGTTAAAAAGCAGGAGGAGAGCCTAAGGGCGCTTTGGGACTACATGAAACAAAGTAACATACATATAAGAGGGGTGCCAGAAGGACAAAAAGAGCAGCAAGGATTAAAGAACTTATTTGAAGAAATAATGACAGAAAACTCACCTGACATGGGGAAGAAAGTCACACAAGCACAGAGAGTCCCAAACAAGATGAACCCCAAAAAGACCCACACCAAGACACGTCATAATTATAATGGCAAACATTAACGACAAATAGAGAATCTTAAAGGTTGCAAG
Source organism: Corynorhinus townsendii (assembly GCA_026230045.1). Taxonomy (NCBI): domain Eukaryota; kingdom Metazoa; phylum Chordata; class Mammalia; order Chiroptera; family Vespertilionidae; genus Corynorhinus; species Corynorhinus townsendii. The sequence continues at coordinate 122,312,449 of JAPDVU010000003.1, read as the reverse complement.
AGAGAGACAGAGAGTTACCTACAAAGGATCTCCCATCAGATTATCAAATGTTTTCTCAACAGAAACACATCAGGTGAGAAGGGAATGGAAGGAGGTATACAAAGTGATGCAAAGCAAGGGACTGAATCCAAGAGTACTTTATCCAGAAAGACTATCAATCAAAACTGAAGGGGAAATCAGGAGCTTCACAAACAAAAAAAGGCTAAGGAAGTTTATCACTACCAAGCCAGAAATGCTAAAGGGACTGTTGTAAAAAGAATAATTAGAAAGGGAGGAAGGAACACAGGCATAAATAATATAAATGGCTACAAACAAGTACCTATTAATAATAACATTAAATGTAACTGAATGGATAAGAAACCATGACTCGTATATATGCTGTGTACAAGAGACCCACCTCAGAACAAGGGACTCACACAGACTGAAAGAGAAGGGATGGAAAAATATCTTTCAGGCAAATGGAAATAAAAAAAAAGCTGGGGTAGCAATACGTATATCTGACAAAATAGACCTCAAAGTGAAGACCATAATAAGAGACAAGGAAGGCCACTTTATAATTCTAAAGGGACTGATACAACAAGAGGATATAACGCTGGTAGACATATATGCACCCAATGCAAGAGCACCCAAATACAAAAAAAAAAAAAACTTCTGGAAGGTATCAGGGAAGAGATTGACAGCAATACAATCATAGTAGGAGACTTTAGTACCTCATTAACTTAACTGGATAAATCCTCTAGACGAAGAAACAGCAATCCTAAACAACTCACTAGATCAGATGGACTTAATTGATATCTTTAGAACATTCCACCCCAAAGCTACAGAACATACATTCTTCTAAAGTGCACATGGGTCATTTTCAAAGATAGACCACATATTGGGATACAGGCAAAGTCTCTCCAAATTTAAGAAGATTGAAATCATATCAAGCATCTTCTCAGATAACAATGGCATAATATTAGAAATAAACTACAATAAAAACAATCACAAAAATTCAAACACTTTGAGGCTAAATAGCATGCTATTAAACAATGATTGGGTTACCAAAGAGATCGAAGAAGAAATAAAAAAATCCTGGAAACAAATGACAATGAAAACACAACAATCCAAAATCTATAGGACACAGTGAAAGTAGTCCTGAGAGGGAAGTTCATAGCTTTACAGGCCTACTGAAAAAGAAAGAAAGAAAGAAAGAAAGAAAGAAAGAAAGAAAGAAAGAAAGAAAGAAAGAAAGAAAGAAGAGAGAGAGAGAGAGAAAGGAAGGAAGGAAGGAAGGAAGGAAGGAAGGAAGGAAGGAAGGAAGGAAGGAAGGAAGGAAGGAAGAGGAAATCAATAAAAATATTTTTAGGAGGAGAATCCAAGATGGCAGCATAGGTAAACACCTAAACTGCTGCCTCGCGCAACAATTTCAAAAATACAAGTAAAAGACAAAACGTCTATCACCCAAAACCACGGGAAAGCTGGCTGAGTGGAAGTTCTACAACTAGAAGGAAAGAGAAAAGAGCATTGAGACATGCACAAGCGCTGAAAAGCTGAGGTACTGAGGCGTGTGATCCGGGCTGGCGGCGGGCGTTGCTTTTTTCAACCCAAAGGGAGACAAGCCCCCGATTACTCTGAAATACAGTTTCTGGGGAGACGCGGGGGACCCAAACTCCTATGGGGAGAAGCTGGACTGTCTGCCAGTGAGGGTGGCTTGCTTGCAGAGCTGCACGCAGGAATAATTGTTTACGGCGCTGGGGCACAGGACGCCGTCGGGAAGCAGAGCCGGCTAACTAGCAGCCATTACTGTTTGCCACGCCCTAGCCTAGTGACACCCTGAGGCCCCGCCCTGCACAGCCTACAAACCTACCCAAGCTCCAAGCAGCGGATTTAGCATAAGAAAGCCCTGCTCTATTGCAGCTTAACCTAGCAAACTTGCAGCCTGGGTCAGACAGCTCCAAAACCTCCAAACCACAAGCAAAGAGGAGAAAACTGTAGCTCTCACTGTAGCTCCTGCTGGGTGGCCTCAGACAGTAGCTGACCTGCACCCCACTGGAGATCCAGAAGCCAGTGTACCTAGTGGTCAGTGTGAGACACCAGATTTCAACTCCTCACATCCATAACTGACACATTCAAGAGGCAGACTCACTGAGCACCAAAGCCCCACTGAAACAAGTCCTGCACCATAAGCGTGTCTTCAGCGCAGCAGTTCTTCCATTATAGACACAGCGAGTGCTCACAGCTAATTGGCCTGGAGGTCAATTCCTCCCAGTGTACCAACAGCAATTAAGGCTTAACTACACCAAGACTTTGCACTCAGCCCACAAAGGGGTGTACCAAGAGCATCCACCTCATGTGATTGAGGAGGCTGAGCTACTGCCCCCTATAGATCACCTACCACACAAAGCTACTCCATCAACACAGGGAAGCAGCCAAAATGTGGAGACAAAGAAACATGTCATGAATGGAAACAGAGGAAAGCAAGCTACTGGATGACATAGAGTTCAGAACCACATTTATAAGGTTACTCAAGAATCTTCTTAAAACTGCTGAGAAACTTGATGAGACCTTTAAGGATCTTAATGAGAATGCCAAAAAAATGGAAAAGGATCAGTCAGAAATGAAGCATACACTGTCTGAAATGAAGAATATACAGAAACTCAACTGTAGATCAACGTACCCCAAGAATCAAACCAAAGATCTGAAATATGAGGAAACAAAAAACACCCAACAAGAAAAACAAAAAGAAAAAATAATCCAAAAATATGAAGATAGTGTAAGGAGCCTCTGGGACAACTTTAAGTGAACCAACATCCGAATTTTTGGGGTGCCAGAAGAAGGGAGAGAGCAAAATATTGAAAACCTATTAGAAGAAATAATGACAAAAAACTTTCCCTACCTGGTGAAAGAAATAGACTTACAAGTTCAGGAAGCGCACAGAACCCCATACAAGAGGAATCCAAAGAGGACCACACCAAGACACATCATAATTGAAATGCCAAAGGCAAAAGACAAAGAGAGAATATTAAAAGCAGCAAGAGAAAAACAGTTAATTACCTACAATGGAGTACCCATACGACTGTCAGCTGATTTCTCAACAGAAACTATGCAGGCCAGACGGGAGTGGCAAGAAATATTAAAAATGATGAATAGAAATAACCTACAACCAAGATTACTCTACCCAGCAAAGTTAACATTCAGAATTGAAGGTCAGATAAAGAGCTTCACAGACAAGAAAAAGCTAAAGGAGTTCATCACCACCAAACCAGTATTATATGAAATGCTGAAAGGTATTCTTTAAGAAGAGGAAGAAGAAAAAAGTAAAGATAAAAATTATGAACAACAAATATATATCTATCAACAACTGAACCTAAAAATCAAGTGAATTAAAAAACTGAGGAACAGAATAAACTGGTGAATATAATAGAATCAGGGGCATAGAAAGGGAGTGGACTGACAATTCTCAAGGGGAAAGGGGTGTGGGGGGTACAGGAAGAGACTGGACAAAAATCATATACCTATGGATGAGGACAGTGGGAGGGAGGTAAGGGCAGAGGGTGGGGTGGAAACTGGGTGGAAGGGAGCTATGGGGGAAAAAGGAAAAACAATTGTAATAATTTGAACAATAAAGATTTATTAAATTTAAAAAAATAAAAAAATAATGTTCATACTAAAAAAAAAAAAATTGGCTCTCAAAAGAAATTTCAATCGTTGTACTGTTGATATTTGGCTCTGTTGACTAATGAGTTTGCCGACCACTGTGCTAAGTGAAATGAGCCAGTCAGAGAAAAATAAATATCACATGATCTCACTCATTTGTGGAATATAATGAACAACATAAACTGATGAACAAAAATAGATACAGAGACAAAGAAGCATCGAACAGACTGTCAAACTTTAGCAGGAAGGCAGGGAAGTGTTGGGGCGGGAGAGTGGGTAAGAGATCAACCAAAGGACTTGTATGCGTGCATATAAGCGTAACCAATGAACACAGATACTAGGGGGGTGAGGACATGTTCCGGGGTGTGGGGGAGGCTGGGGGGAGGTCAATGGGGGGGGGGGGGGAAGGAGACAAATGTACTACTATTTGTAATACTTTAAACAGTAACAAAAATTTTTTTAAAGAAAACTTACAGAGGCTGAGAGCTTGTGGAAGGCAGCTTGAGCTTGGTCCACTTAAAATAGATAAAGAGCAGCCCAGCCGGCGTGGCTCAGTTGCTTGAGCATCATCCCCTGCAACAGGAGGTCACTGGTTTGATACTGGATCAGAGCACATGTCCAGGTTGCAGGTTGTAGGGAGCATGCAGGAGCAGCTGCTAGATGTTTCTCTCTCATTGATGTTTCTATCTCTCTCTCCCTCTTCCTTCATCTCTCTAAAATCAATAAAAATATTACATACAAAAAAAAAAGGTAGAAAGTAAGAAGGAGATAGCATCCTGGACATAAGCTGCAGGGGCAAGGGCCTGTCCATAGGATGGCCTGCTTGGGCCAGAGGGACTGAGATGAATAATCAGGTGTCAAATAATCCTAAAATCAGAAATTAATGTCAGAGTCTAATGAACTCTAAGTAACAATTTTTCTTTACTTGTGCTTCAATAATATTCAGTAGCTAATCCATACAGGGTTGCCTCTTGGCAGACTTGCTTTGTGTGGAATAGCTAAACATTCCTTCCAATTAAAAAGTATAATTTCCTTGTTTATTTCTGATACTGGCAAGTCAGCAGCAACCAAAAAAAAGAAGAAGAAAAAATGTGATTAGCATTATTTCATCATATTAATTAAAACACTGTGGTAGTTTCAGCTTGAGGAAATCAGTTACTAAAACTAAGGGAAGTTGCTCCCCAGCCATAATCCTTACATGAGGCCTTGAGTGAAAATCAAAAGTTTGAGGTGAATTTTGTTTATGCAGCATTGTAAGGATCTTTCTAGAATATAGTTAGGTTGATTTATGTAAATGTACCAGAAGAACCTTTACAATAAGGAAACTACTGATAAGTACTCTTTATCTTTACACATTGCTATGTACCCCTAATTTCATCTACCCCTGCATGCCCCCATAAAGCTATTCAGCATAAATTAATCTTTTATCTTTTTTATTGAATTTATTGGTATGACATCGGTTAGTAAAATTATATAGGTTTCAGGTGTACGATTATGTAATACATCATCTGTATGTTGTATTGTGTGTTTTACACCCCAAGTCAAGTCTCCTTCCATCACCATTTATCCCCCCTTTAGCCTCTTCCACCTCCCCACAACCCCAGCATAGGTTAATCTTTTCAACAGGAGCAGCCAACTTTTCTAGCAAAGGAATTTGACGTTTTTGTGGTTTGGGTAAAAGGTGGTTCATTTTACTGGTTTCTAGGTGAAATATGTATCATGATAAATTCAATCTTTCCTCAGAAAAAAATTCCCCAAATCCTACTTTTCTGTGCAAAATTTGACATGAAAGCCTTTCTATGTTGAAGCAGCCAAATACTGAGTTTGTGTGGACCTGGGCAAACAGTTTTGGGTCCAAGGTTAAGGATATTTATTGCTGGAGATATTACATGTATTTGTATCCAGGAAGAACAAAATCCAACACATTGACACTAGTTTTCAAATATACTCTTTTGCTTTCTTTTGTTTAGGGGGAATGTTTTTCTCCCTGCTCCTCTTTTTAATCCTCTTCCACACTTGGTAGAATTTGGAGGGACTTTTGCCAGGGATAACTAACGGAGGTGCACAATGTGTGAATACACAGGAGATCTGCTGGTTTTCTTGCACACACTTCAGAGAAAGTTCCTTGCACTCTGACTTTGGCATAGCATGCGGGAAATTCCTTGTTGGCCTGCCCAATGCAATAAACAGACCTCCTGCGTCTAACCACGGTCACACTGATGATTCTTATGTGGGGTTACTTTTGCCTTTTGTGTAAAAGGTAAAGGTCCCAGCCTTGCTATTCTATACTTTCTTCAGCTCCTAAGCTTTGGAATTTGTGCAGGCCTGTGTTTGTGGTTAATAGGACTTGTGGTTTGATTTATTCTGTGTTCATTATGCACCCGTGGAAAAGGAAGACAAGGTACACAGACGCCCTGTGCATGTGCTTCTGATAAACCTTATGTTAGATCAATCGCAAAATTCAGAAGTTAGCATCACCTTTTGGTTACTCATTCAGGGCATTGTGTGTTCTGTTCAGCGCAGGTGAGTCCTCCAGTAACCCTGCTACTCAAAGTGTGGCCCCCAGCTGGGCAGCCTCAGCCTCCCCAGAGAGAGGCTTGTTAGAGATGCTGAATCTCAGACCCAACCCAGAGCTACTGGACTAGAACCTGCATTTTAACTAGAGGCCCAGGTGGTTCTTTGAACGTAAAGGCGCAGAAGCCCTTGTTCAGTGCATGCTCCCAGAGTGCCGAGTCCATTCCCACAAGACCTCCACTGGAGGCTGGGAGGGAAGAGGCAGGCCGACCAGCGGGGCACAGAGGAAGGAGAGCAGGAGGACATTGCCTGAGTTAAATTATGCTCATTAATTCAATTTGAGGCAGGAATGTGTGTAAATAAACGCTGGCAGCTGCAGAGGCTCTGTTTCCTGCAGGGCTCAGGCAGGAATGCAGGGGCCAGTGGCCCTGAAAACCTGACTGGGATCAGTCAGATAGCCCTGCAACCATGAGATAATGACGGAAAAGATGGTATTATCGTTATCGAATTAGGGAGGTTTTCAATGCAAAGCTAAGTGCCAAACCCAGTGGAACTGGAGAGGCTTTGCTCGCATAGATAAAATCTTAATTATTTGAAAAGCTTAAGCTCACTCGCTGCTGGCTGCTCTTTTTTTAAGTCGATACAGATCAGATTTCCAGGCTTAAAATGGTCAGGACTGTGCCATGGTTCTGCGCAGCCTGTCAGCATTTCCAAATATCAATTACCTGCTCACATCCACCTTTTCTCTTACGAAACTGAGTCCGTGAGAAACAGGGAAGAGAATTGAGTTCTATAGGTTAAGGGCAACTCTTTTGTACCATAAAGCTGAACGAGGGTTTGACTTTTGGCACTTCATGTTCCTTAAGTGTTTGAGGGGCTGAATGATCACCACCAGTTAATATTTATTAATCCTCATGTGGCATGCTGGGCAAAGATGCTTACCTACCCAGATTTTAAAAATTGATTTCAGAGAGGAAGGGAGAGGGAGAGAGAGATAGAAATATTAATGATGAGAGAGAATCATTGGTAGGCTGCCTCCTGCACATCCCCCACTGGGGATCAAACCCACAACCCAGGCATGTATCGAAGCATAACCTCCTGGTTCATAGGTTGATACTCAACCACTGAGTCACACCAGCGGGCTTGCCTAACTGTTTTAAAATATGACTCTCACACTGTCATTTTTCAGGAGCTCATTGAATGTTATTTATTCCAAAGAGACAACTATTTCCCAGCTTAAAAATTAGCTACTAGTCCCCTGTTCCTATTCACTAATGGGATGGCTATAAATGAGAAGAGTCATATTCTTCTTTAATTTTACCTGGAAATATTTTCCTTAATGCTGCTGTGCCTGGACTGCTGCTGCTATGAAAATAGGTAACCAAGTGCCAACACTTTATTGAATGCTTTCTATATTTAACCCTCACTACAATTCCTATTCTACAGACAAGGAACCGAGGCCTGGTGACATTAAGGAACCTGCCCATGTTCACGAAGTCAGCAGGGCAGCTGGGATTGACCAGGCCTGCCTGGAGGGACCCTAGCAGCAGCCCCTCACCCTCCATACACCTTCTCTCTGAGATCCCCCCCCACACCCCCATATCCCCTCCCAGAGTGCTACATGCCTTCTCTGTGCTCTTAGAGTCCTCAGCATAATTTTGTTTATGAAAAAGTACTTTTATTATTACTAAAGACTAATGTGTACACAAGTCTCACACTGCATTGTTGGGAATTTTAGGGAAGGGACGGGCATAGAGGAGGCCCTCAGTGAATGTGACTAGTTCCTCCTGCATAGGGCAGCCAGCATCTCGTTCATTTGCTGAGCTCCAGTCCTCTGGCAGGGCTTACGGGCAGTCAGACCTTCCCAACACTGAGCTGAATTCTGGGGATCAGCCCTTGTCTCTTGGCCTGTCCCCATTTCTTTAAGAGGCGAGAGAACAGTCCCCTATAGGCCACTCCGGGGAGAACACCACCTCGAGGTCTGCAGCAGCCACGCAGAATGCTCACTAATGGTGAGGCAGCCTGCGTGTGCAAGTCAGGAGACACTCAGGGAAATCTTACAAGCCGCTGAGGCCTTGATTGACAGTCTCAGAAGACACACTGCTTTTAGCTCAGGAGGGATAGAAACCTTGGGCTGAGGATGACAGGAACCAAAGCAAGTTTTCATTTCTAATGATTTCATCCCTTTTGTACACATAGTCTCTCCCTTCAGGGGGAAGGGAGCTCATTTGGAGGAGGGGAACACAAAAATATGAGAAATCCAGCTCTTCAGGCCCATCCATCTAGCCCACCCTCAATATTCTACCTTTTACCAACATGGAAGGAGATTGGTTAAGAGAAGGACAGTGGCGTTGCACTCCTGCCTCTGTGAAGACCCACTTTTGGGAGGGTCGGTGGCCTTGACTGGCTCCAGCAAACCAGTTCAAGCTGAAGTTAGGTGGTCTCGGCTCCCTCCTCCACAGCCATGTTGCAGTCCTTCGGGATTTAGGATGGCAGCTGAAGAGCTGGAGAAAGGAAGTCCTTGCAGGTTTTGGTCCTCTGTCACTCATCACCCACACGCCAACTCCCAGAGCCAGGGACTGATTTATTTGTGGATAATGCAGTTCCCCTGCTTCTATGCCCACTCTCTTTTCTTGCCTGTCTCCTCTAGCTTTCTCTGCTCATTAACAGGCTCTCAGAAAGCAGGCTATGAGGGAAGCAAGGAATCATCCTCAAATCAGTGTCCGCTTTGGCTTGTGCTTCAAGTTTGCTTCAGAGGAATTTTGCACCCTGATCTCTTGAGCTGGGTCAGTGATAAGTCCTTTCTCTTGATAGATGTTTCTGAGGGTGATGGCTACTTTCACTCCCAGCTCTTATTTTTACATTGGCCTGAAATGTCCTAAACATGCTATGAAATGTAAGGCATTTGAGGAATGGGGCCCGAACCAGCTGGATGAACAGAATCTGATTTCCCTACTGCAGTTGCTCCTCTCATCTGTTGACCTCTGGCACTTGTCCCCCTTGGAGCCTTCTCCAAATCCGGGGCCCCTTCTTCACACCTCTGTGTCCATTCTCCCTGCTCTGCTGTTTACTCTACGGGGACCAAGAGAACTCTCTACAGAGATAAAAGGCTTGCTTGTGGCCCTTGCCTGCATGGGCCATTGCCTTTGGAGCAAGGACAAGCAGGCAGCCTCACTCTGCCCTTCTGGCCTCCAGTTCCTGTTTTGCCCAGGACTTACTTCGCCACTCCAACCTAAGGGTCAGTCTCCTTTCTTTTGCCTCTTTTCTCCTGTCCTTTTCCCTGACCCTGTACTTCTTTCCTTCCATCCATCCACCTGTCGTGAGAGGCATGTTACGTAAAGAAGGGAATTTAATGGCTACATATTAGGTCAGGCAATGGTCTGAGGAATGGTCCCTTTCCGGCTCATTAACTGGATAGAGGGTGGCTGGTGTTAGAGTCACCAGTGGCCCACATGGATCAGTCCTAACCCAGAGCAAGTTTAGTGTCCCACTATTTCTGGTTGTGCTATTTTTCTTTCTATTAATTCTAGGTCTTGTTTCTCTTAGAATTAAAGTCAGAACCTGATAGGAGGGCCATTTAATCAGAGCAAAGCATTTTTTTCTCTTTTAAAGCTGGCCTTTTACTCGGGGATTATTGCATGCATTACTCCTTAAAGATATGCCTATTTACCTAGACTCACTTCTCTCTTGCCCTGGGTAATTCAATATTAACTTGTAATAACCACCATTCCTGTTGAAGGAAGAGATTTTTCAAAGAAAAGCAAAGGGGACTGTGGATTCATAATTCCCGAGAGAAATCTGAAGAACACACTACCAAAGAGGATGTTGGAAAACAGCTGAATTAAGAGAACAGCCTTCTAAGTAGCACGTTGCCAGCCCTCTCTGCTTATGCACCACTGTTTTAACATTGTATTTGGTTTGAAGGAAGTTTTTCCTCCAAGAATATTACAGTAGCTAGTTTGGAAACTGGCAGACAATGTTATATCACCTTTTAGATGAGATGTATGATTTTCTATACCTGATCAAATCAATAAAATGGCGTTACGTTTTCCAACTCACCTAATATGGCACCCTAACAAAAGAAGTTGAGATGTGGGGGTAGTGGTGGTGGAATGAAGTATTTGTTGCTGGGATTAGGTCATCAGTCTAAAATAGTTCTTGTTCTGGAAGATTCTCAATGTGGAAATGGTGGTATTTGGCGTTAGCTGAGTTGTGTGTTTCTATAATTAGAAGGGGATTCTGTGCTTCTGCTTTATAGACAGTGCCTGTTGTATGTTGCCCACCCTCTTGGCCTCCCTATTTTGGGGGCACATCTGCAGATGCAGTCTGCCTTCTGTAAACAGGTCACTAAATCCAGACTAGTGGCATGAAATAGAACCTATGCCATGCATGGCCTTACACACCATATGTGCTGATGCTGACAGTGGGAAGGAGGGGGGAACAGAGGGCTCAACCTTATGTTCAGAGCGCCTCCCCCAGCCACTCCCTGGTCCTGTGCCAAGCAGCAGCCAAGCTCAGCCAGATGGCAGCTTTCTGTGCCATGTGGTGGCTGTTGAGTGGCTTATAGGAAAATGTTCTGAGACTCAGGGCCTTTTCCAGAGGGGCCATCAGAGGTTAACTGCCACAGAGTGGAAAATTATGAGAAAAGCATGAGGAGGCTTCCAGTCCTGGCCCTTTGGTGTTCCACAGGCTTCGTATCTGTGGGAGTGCTGCCTGTTCACTTTAGAGTCAGGTTTGCAAAGAAAAGAGGTGTCAACTTAGGCATGTTGGGAGCACCTAGTCAGCTAGCAGACAAAACACTTTCCCGCTTACTAGTCAGCCATCCATAATGTCTAAGTGGTCTCTGTAAACATCCATGCTGTGTGATTACATCTGTGGAAAGTTCAAAAACTTGCAAAACTAATTTATGGTCAGGATAGTGAGATAGTGGTTGCACTCAAGTGGATGGAGGATGAGTAAGAAAGGGAAGAGGCATAAGAAGCTTTCTGCTAAGTTTCTGGGGTTTGGTTTTGTTTTTTGTTGTTTTTTTCTGAGTACTGTGTCCACAGGTACTCATTTTCTGAAAATGAAAAATCATTTGAGATGCCCCAATATATGTGCACTCAGTTGCTGTATATGTTTAATTTCAATAAAAGTCTGCATTTTAAAGTATGACATTAGAAATAAGGAAAAACTTATTTCCCCAGTCTAGCTTTCATTAATAATAAATTCAGACAGAAGGAGAAAGAAGAAGGTAACAGCTTTAAGTAGGTACTGGTGGTGTTTTCATATGTGGCACTCTGAGATAGGAACTATATATATATATATTTCAGAGAGGGAGAGAGAAATAGCAACATCAATGATGAGAGAGAATCATTGATCAGTTGCCTCCTGAATGCTCCCCACTGGGGATCGAGCCACAGGAATTGAACTGTGTTTTCTTGGTTCATAGGTCAATGCTCAACCACTGAGCCACCCCGGCTGGGTGGAACTTTCTTCACATCTGCCCTGTGAGCTGTTTAGTTTCTCTTCTTATTAAGTTTTAGTTTGTCTATTGAGGGTTCCTAATTTGGTTTTTCAGTTTTGTCTTTTAATAGACTAAGCATATCAGGGTTCTTTTTATCTCAGTAGGATGTTTTTAAATAAGTGTTTCAGTTGCTGCTTATGTAATGAATAATCTAAAAAATTTATTTCAATGTTCTGACTTGGAAATTGCCATCATTTTAGATGGTAGGTACAGTCATGGGAGTAGATGGCACTGTTCATGGTAGTAGATGGCACTGTTGGTGGTAAGGGGGGAAAGGGGTTAAGGAAAAGGACAGAGGACAGAGCCCCCAGGGACTGCTGGCACTCACAGGCTGATGCCGGCTTCTGCTCACCACAGGTAGCACAAGTTAGCTAGACAGTATCGTGCTCACTCTGTAAAGCTTAGTAGGATAATTCAGTCTTGTTTTCTCATAAATGATGAAATGGCTTTTAGCTGCTGTGAAATTCCTTGTCTGAAATTTTAGGTTAGAACCAAAACAATATCCTGACTTTAGTAGCCCCACAGTTTTCTTCAGTATAGAACTTTGAAAGATGCCTGTAAATATCTTATATAAAATTTCTGAAACTGGCTGATAAGGGAAGTTTCTTTCTGTTTTTTTCTTTATCAAGTTTAGGAAAAGCTAAAAACAAAAGGGAAAGCAACTAAATATGGACCCTGTGTACAGTGCATAATCAAGAGCGTCCATGTGCTTGGGATGATCAGTGAAGTCACGTGCTGGAGCTGGGCTCTTCCGCCAGCTCACACAGAGGAGTGTGTGAGGTTCGTGGGGGCATTGTGGTAGATGGAAATTTTATTGGAATAGGTATATTTCTTTCCATGTGTTTGATTTTATGTGAAAATACTGCTTCTGAAGCTCCCCTTCCCTCCTTCACCTTGATATGGCATGTTTTTTTCCTATGACCTGTCAAGGACTGTGCCAGGAAGCAAAGAATTTAAGTTCCATCACATGAGAGAGATTTTTTTAAATAAAGGAATAATTAAATGCTATTTGTACACCATTTGTACAAATAATTTATTTGTTCTACTATTTTTTATTGTTATGTTCTTGTTTCAATTCTGATCACTATTTCCCAACAAAGACCAGTGTCTATTCATTTCTATTAAATTTGTTTTATCATCATTTATCATTTATATAAATTTAAATGATTTATTTAAAATAATAAAAGGTTTTATGATTTCAGGAAGTGGAAAATCTCATGGGCAGAGCATTGTATGAATAAATTTTTTAAATCACTTTTTCCCCTCTATTTCTTAGCTAGAGAACTCTTTTTAAAATGATTTCATTCCTCTTAAAACCTTTGAGATGTGTTCTGATCACAATGCTATTCACACTTGCTTGAGGCTCAATGGTATATTAATAAAGTATTCTTTAAGAAGGACTATTATTTTAGGCTCAGTGTAGGTTTTTGTACAAACCTCAGCTTTTCCTGTTGAATATTATCAATGCCATTTCCACCTCCCCCTCCCTAATACAGTGACCTCTTCTTAACCTTCATGGCGGTTGATCTCCTGGCAGCACTCAGCACTCATTGCTTCTAGAAATTCTATCTTTTATATCGAAACAGAATTCTCTTCTATCTCTCTTGATTATTACTTTACTATTATTTATTGATTTATCCTATTCCATGGCCTATCCCTTAAAATAACTGGTCTGAAGGATTCTTTCCTGAGCCACATTTTTTTAACTTTCTTCCTAGATTACATCATATATCCTAAAGGCTTCAATTCCAGCTAAAAACTAACAACTTGCAACTATATATCTTTAGGCCAACATTTTATAGTTGTCTACAGTTTGATTTAATTTGAAAATGAAGACAGATTTTTTTCATCTTTTGTATATCTAAATACCTAACAGAATACCTGGTACATAGTAAATATTAAATGGATGAAAACCATGCTCACATCAGTAAAATTTTCTTAATTTCTATGTTTGATTTTATAATTTTGCTAGAGGCCCGGTGCACAAAATTCGTGCATGGGGGGGGGGGGGGCAGGCAGAGGGGTTCCCTCAGCCTGGCCTGCACCCTCTCACAATCTGGGATCCCTCTCACAATCTGGGACTGCTGGCTCCTAACCACTGGCCTGCCTGCCTGCCTGATTGCCCCTAAACACTCACCTGCCTGCCTGATCACCCCTAATCACTCGCCTGCCTATCTGATCACCCCTAACCACCTCTGCCTGCCTGCCTGATTGTCCCTAACCACTCTTCCTGCCTGACTGCCTGATTGCTCCTAACCACTCACTTGCCTGCCTAATTGCCCCAACCCCTCTGCCTGCCTGCCAGCCTGATAGCCCCTAACCTTTTGCCTGCCTGCCTGATCACCCCTAACTGCCTCTGCCTTAGCCCCTGCCACCACCACGGCTTTGTCCGAAATGACATTTGGAAGGTCGTTCAGCTGTCTGGTCTCATTAGCATATTATGCTTTTATTATTAGAGATTCTTCTAATACACCCCAAACAGTGATGGAAGAACCCATGCAGATGTTTCCTTTCCCTGCTGCATAATTATACTTCTGTCATGATGACCAATAGACTCCCCTTACAATTGATATGCTTTTAACTAAGAACTACTTCTGTCAGACTTCTTGTGGAAGTCGGATATTTGGGGGATTGAGATGACACTTTGCGGAACTTTTTTTCCCCTTTGTGCTATGGACTAGAGATTTTGACCATAAGTCCATGGAGCAGAAATGCTAAGACGTTTGGGAACGTTTTGCTCCTAGTAGGAGCCTTTTATTGCCGGAAGTGGATATCCCATGGAGATGAAAAAAGACCTATGAAATTTCGCTTTTAAAAACAAAGCTGTGTTTAAGTTTTGTAGAAACAGAAGGTATTGCTTAAAAATGACATGGCAGATGTTATGAGAATTTGTTTTAGAGAATTTCTCTCAGGTTAAGTCATGTTTGCCAAGTTACAACCAGGACCAGATTTTGACAGTTCAGCAAAGCTCAGCAGTTGAGGGTCTGTGGTGATAAAGATGAAGAGCACTCATGCTGCATGGACATGGGCACTGTGAAGGGAGGAGAATGAGCGTAGGGTTGCCTGACAGAGGCACCCTGCTTCTCCTCCTGAGTCAACTTAGTCAAGCCAAAAAGTAGAGTGAAAAATGTAAGCTATCTTATCTTGGAGATTTACCTTTGCTTAATGAAAAATATGTATTAATAAATATTGTACATTGCTCTCACTCAAGGAAGCCCATGGATTTCTTCAATGTGTACTTGATGTTTCTTTAAGGCAAAGTTATACCACTCAAATATGATCGTGTTAAAGCCTATAGAATTCAGAAAGGGGTCGAAATTGGAATATTCTTAGATCTAAACCATTTGATCCCAGGCACGAGCCACCTTCATCCCTGGGAATTTCACACACATGCACATACACACACACACACACACACACACACACACTCATTAGGGAGTCTGTGCAGTAGATCCTGACTGACTTTGGACGGCATGCATTGCGGTCTCTGCCTCTGCACTGAAGTGTGTGAGTTTTTCTCCAGGTAGGCCAGCGTGTTCCATGCTGGGAAAAGGACAAAAAGCTGAAAGACCAACCATGCTGTCTTTTGTCTGACACACTAGAAAGAAAAAAATCCCAAGGTAACATATCTAACTGACTAGACTGCAGAGGTTATTTTGTTGTTTTTGTTTGCTTGATTCCAACTCTTCATATCCTTTTAGAAATGGAGGTGTATGATCTTTAAAATCTTTTTCTTGTTTTTATTACTGGGGGGGGGGATCAGCTTGGGTGCTTACCATGTATAGCCTGTCTTGGCATGAGGTGGCATCTCTTGGCTTATGAAATATTTATTTTGGCGGTAGGGGTGGAATTTTCTTGATACCTGTGGAAAATAAGTCAAAGCACTGGAAATAACAAATAACTTCCTTTTTTCACACACATACCCCTTAGTGTCTTTTTCTCCTTTCTTCCACAACTCTTTGTTACATACTGAGATGTTCTGGGAAGTTCTGTGCATATGGAGGGCAGAGCTCTCCCATTTACAGCCAGAAGCTTCTCATGGTTTCCTGCTCCTAGCACCATGGCCTGGTTGCCTTTGTGTGCAGATGCAGAGGCATTTGATTATTTGCATAAAAATGAAGATGGGATCATTAAGGGACTTGCTGCCATTGAAAATATTCTTCGAACACTATACAGGGTTGAAGGCATTAAATGCCAGCACAAAGTGTTGGTGGTTAATGGCTCTTAGGCCTGGGGTTTGGAGTTTCTATCAAACACTTTGGACGTATGAATTAAATGTTGTCTTAGTACAGGTCTGCGGAAGGCATTGCTGACCAGCATGGATGCATGCTGTTTGTGGTTCCCAGTTTGGACACTGGGGTCTGCGGAGCCGGTCCACCTCTGGGATGGCCTGCCATGTGCCACTGCTGTCAGCCTGAGGAAGGGCTGCCATTTCAGCTCTGCTCAGGAGGCTGTTGGCCCCTCTGCCCCTTGCTGTGTGACATGTCACAGCTTACTTAACCTCATGAGCATGTCTGACAAATGGAGGATTTAGAGTCCACTTTATTAAGGGTTTTGTGAGATAACGCTTGAAAGTGTCCGATAAACTCCTTTGATAGTTACTTGGTAAAAGGCACTTATTATAAGATTCTTCTCAATTCATAGTATTAACCTGTCAGAAATAGTTTGGGACCATTTTTGTCAAAAACTCTGTATATAGTCATTGGACACAAATGAATTCATGCCCATGATATACTAGATACTGTTCCAGAAGGTGAGGCCCAGAGTTGGCTCTCCACTGGCCTAGGAAGGAAGAAGGGAGTGAAGAAAGACAGGGTGGTAGCAACAATGCTGTGATTGCAGAGAAACTAGCTAAAGTCGGTGGCCAAAGGAGGCTGGTGAGATTTGCTGAAAATGCCAGACCTGGAAGAAGAAACACTTCTGGAGGCTTCTGCCAATCTGGGTGCTAGTAGAAGTGGCTGATGAATAGTGTTGGGCCGAAGGATTTTGTAAGTAGAATTAGGGTAAGGGAAGCTGAGAATTAGTTTGAAGGGAAGAGTAAAGAACAATGGACTGAACTGAAAGGGCTTGGGGAGTTTTGTGGGATTGAAGAATTTGTCTTAAGGAAGGAGCTCCAGTGGCATTTGTTCACGTAAAAAAAAAAACAAACACAGGTAGAACTTGAACTTGAAAAGTTTCAAATGTATGTATATGCCTTTTGTTTTGTTTTGGGTAGCATATTATGCTCAGAGACTGAGTTTGTCTTTGCCAGTAATTTATTTAACACAGGGTTACTGCAGGAATTGTCATAAACCAATAGCATAGAGCAGTGGTTCTCAACCTTTCTAATGCCGCGACCCTTTAATACAGTTCCTCATGTTGTGGTGATCCCCAACCATAAAATTATTTTCATTGCTACTTCATAACTGTAATTTTGCTACTGTTAATGAATAGTAATGTAAATATCTGTGTTTTCTGATGGTCTTGGGCTCTACAGCAGCGGTTCTCAACCTGCAGGGTCACCTAAGACCATCAGAAAACACAGATATTTACATTACTATTCATTGACAGTAGCAAAATTACAGTTATGAAGTAGCAACGAAAATAATTTTATGGTTGGAGGTCACCACAACATGAGGAACTGTATTAAAGGGTCGCGGCATTAGAAAGGTTGAGAACCACTGGATAGAGGATAATGTCTCTTAATAAGCCAATCCTATATAATAAAAGGGTAATATGCAAATTTATCCTAACCACAGAATGCCCGGGAACAACCAGTTGCTATGACGTGCACTGACCACTAGGGGGCAGATACTCAATGCAGGAGCTGCCCCCTGGTGGTCAGTGCGCTCCCACAGGGGGAGCTCCACTCAGCCACAAGCCAGACTGATGGCTACGAGTACAATGGCAGTGGTAGGAGCCTCTCCCACCTCCTCAGCAGCCCTAAGGATATCCAACTGCGGGCCTAAGCTGGCTGGTGGACATCCCCCGAGGGCTCCCAGGCTGCCAGAGGGATGTCTGATTGCCAGCTTAAGCCCTATTCCCCGAGAAGCAGGCCTAAGCCAGCAGGTGAACATCCCCCGTGGGGTCCCGGACTTTGAGAGGGCACAGGCCAGGCTGAAGGACCACCCACCCACCCCCACCCCCACCCCCAGTGCGTGAATTTTCATGCACCAGGCCTCTAGTAAAGAAATAACATACTTCAAGGAAATGATAGATTAATTACACTATCATTCCAGGCAAGGGGAAATTAAAGTAAGAAAGTCCAAATTTAGATGAGGTAGACCTTTTTATACAAGTAGGCATTCAGGAGAGACGGCTTTAACCAATCACAAGCTGACTTCCAGTTGCCAACAGAGCATGTTGCTAGGGAACAAAGATACCAGTGTTTGTGGGTAGACTGGCTGCCTAGAGTGAACACTCCAGGGACCTACAAGATGTGCCTAGCTGATACAAGACAAGTGTCCCTTCTCTTCTTGGGATCCTTGCAGGATTAGCACCATTGCTCAACCAGACTCGCCTTGAAGATCTTGTGTGCCAAAATCTTCAGAGAGGTGTTTAGGTCAGCAAAGTGTTGCCTTGTCCAGAAGGAAATTCTTGGCTATTCCTCACAGATTGTCAGTATTTATAATCTAAATGTCCCCTTGCTATAGTTGCTTCTCCACATGTTCTTATCAAGAAGCCCTAGTAGGGCTTCTCAGCAGCTGAGCTATGGAGCCCTTCTCAGTGACAACAGATGAGATGATGACATCCTCCTGCAACTTATCTCACTCTTATGGCAAAACAACTTTACTTCTAGAAACAACTTTGTTTTAACTTTGTCATAAACAAGTGGAGTAAAGCCACTTCACTTAAGTTATAAACAAGTGAATTTGAAATCCTAGCAAACCAATACACAACACCTGTAAAGGAATTCATTTATACCCAATAGATGTGTATTTTAATGTAAAAATCTACCATAGTTATAAATACAAATTCATGGCTATGTTATATACACATAATTTAAAGTGTGACTTTTAGAAGAAACTAAATCAATGTGATAGGACAAAATAAAAAATTTAATCATTTTCATATTCAAATTATTCCCTTATTTTCATATACAAATCTTAGAAGCAGGAGCAGAGTTGGTTCAGAAGTCAATTTCTGAGGGAGTAAATATGCATGTTTTAAATTGCCGTTGATAACAAAGCAACTGCTATGGATGGCTGAGGTTTCAAAGTTAGCTTCAGTTTCACACTGGAGTGCATTTGCTAAAGTACAGTCACTCTGCAGAGGCCTCTTCTAGCCTGTTGGCTGGGAAACGTATGTCCAAACAGGATATGATAATTATTTGTAAATGATCATTGCTCTTTCTGACAATAGCTCATCACTGGGTGCTCAGGGGAATAGCTCTTCTGAAATATTCATATAAAGACAATTTGAATAAAAATATCATATGTACAAGCATATAAATAACTAGGGGCCTGGTGCACGAAATTCGTATGGGGGGGTGGGGGGGAGTGTCCCTCAGCCCAGCCTGCACCCTCTCCAGTCTGGGACCCTTCGAGGGATGTCCGACTGCCCATTTAGGCCCGATCCCGGTGGGCAGTCGGACATCCCTCTCACAATCCAGGACTGCTGGCTCCCAACCACTCGCCTGCCTGCCTGATTACCCCTAACTGCTTCTGCCTGCCAGCCTGATAACCCCCTAACCATTCCCCTGCCAGCCTGATCAATGCCTAACTGCTCCCCTGCCAGCCCGATTGTCACTAACTGCCCTCCCCTGCTGTCCTGGTCACCCCCAACTGCACTCCCCTGCAGGCCTGGTTCCCCCCAACTGCCCTCCCCTGCAGGCCTTGTCCCTCCCAACTACCCTCCCCTGCTGGCCTGGTCCCCCCAACTGCCTTCCCCTGCAGGCTCTGTCCCTCCCAACTTCCCTCCCCTGCAGGCCTGGTCCCTCCCCCCCCGCCCCCCCCGCAACTGCCCTCTCTTGTCAGCTCCATCACCCCTTACTGCCCTCCCCTGCTGGCCTGTTTCACCCCCAAGTGTCCTCCCCTGCAGGCCTGGTCCCCCCCAACTGTCCTCTCCTGCAGGCCTGGCCCCCTCCCAACTGCCCTCTTCTGTTGGCCTGATGGCCCAAAACTGCCCTCCCCTGTTGGCCATCTTGTGTCCACATGGGAATGGCCATCTTTGACCATATGGGGGTGGCCATCTTGTGTGTTTGGAGTGATGGTCAATTTGCATATTACTGTTTTATTAGATAGGATAGTTGATCTACCAAGCTGGATGATGCCTAAGTAAAGGTAATTCAAAATTATTTAGTTATATTAACCTAGATTTGGGATCCATTAAGTAACTTGCCTAGTATTTATAGAAAAGGGTATCAAAATAGAAATTCTTGGCAATCAAATAAAACAAGGACATTTGGGGTTTTAAAAAGGACAATGGAAAGGTCACTGAGCCAGAAAGGAAGATTGTACCACAGGTCTGCAGGAATCTGCTTCTTCCACCATCATCTCTGCATTTCCAATGGCAAATCCAACTCCAGCCAAAAAATATTATGTGACTGTGGAGTGATATTCTAATAGCCTACCTGTTTTTTTACTTGCGCAGTGAAACTTCCATAGTATCTTTGTATTACCCTCCCCAAAGCCCTGGGGCAGGGGTCCTTTGGACATTTCTCTGTACAAACAGGTTGGGTTATTTTTCAGATGACTAGCATTTTTAAAATAGGAAATCCAGCTTCTGTCCATAAGAATCCATATCAGGTGGGCAAAGAACAGAGGGTAAATACTATGTGTTTGATATTTTTGTTTCGGATCATGAGTGGTTGAAACAATCAATCTCTGCTATAGCATTTGAATGGCTTAGCCACAGCATCAACCACTGCTCTTAGTGACCCCAATTCTGTGTCCAACCCAACCTCTTCCTGAGTCTCAGACCCAGGCTTATTGAATTAATTTCCACTTTTTTGACTGATCATTTTCCCCCTAAATGTCTCATGTTCTCTAGGCCTCTCAAAATCAATGTAAAAATATTAACTTTAGACACACCCCCAACACACACACACACACACACGCATGTGTGCAACAAAAGTGAGCAGACAACATAGAAAAAAAATTTTGTTTCTCCTGCTATAGATACTGTCTTGGTTTCAAGTAACTCAAACTAAGAACCTGAGATTCATTCATGACTTCTCCCACTTTCACACTTTCTTGTACAAACAGTCCCAAGTATGGCGGTGTTTACCCTAACATTGCTCTTGAGCTTATCTCCTTCGGACTATCCTCATTATTTTCCCTCTCAACCATAGCAACAGCGTACTGACTGGTCTGGCTGCCACATATCTTATTTATTCTCTTTATCTCAGCCCTCCACATGAAATTCATCCAGACTCCATTGCTCTTCGCCACCCTGACACCCCCCTCATGGTCTGCCACTTCCATGCCGGCCATTCTCAGTCTTTTCTTTAATACAGCAATCAGAATGATCCTTTAAGAACCTAAATCATTCATGTCATACCTCTATTCAGAAGCCTCCAGTGGCTTCCCACCTCATTCAGAGTAGGTCCTTGGTATGGTCTAGAAGAGCATTCATGACCATCCTTTGCTACTGTCTTCCTCACACATTCTTGTCTACCACACTGGCCTGTCATTCAACCCAAGATATATTCCATCCTCAGGCTTGTGAACTTTGCCCCCTTCCTTAGAAATCTGTGTCCTGGCACTACCACCCCCTCCAAGTCATTACTCAAATCCTCAGCAAGGCCCATCTCAACAACCACACTGTACAGATTGTGCAACACCTTGAACCACCCATGTTATCCTTTCCATGTTTAATTTTTATCCACAGTGCTGTTCACCTTCTGATATACCATAGAATTTACTTACATCTTTGATTTGTTTTCCCATACCCATAAGCTCTAGGAGGCTGCAATTTTTGTCTATTTTATTCATTGTTGCGTCCTCTGCTTAAAATAACAGGAAGTAGATATTTTTTAAATAAGTGAATGAGCATCATCTGGGGAGCATTTAAAAAACACTGTTGGGCAGATTCCACCTCAGACCTATTGAATGAGAACTTTTGGGTGTGGGGTCCAGAAGTTGATATTTTGACAAGGTCCTGGGCTTTGGAGCCATTGATACCAGAGAGAGATTTTTTTAAACCGTAAATATCCCCAGCTTAAAACCCTTCAACAGCTCTCCATTTTCCTGTGGGGTTATGCCCAAACTGCTTAAGGTGACTCTGCAGATCAGTTCTCTGGGGGACTTTTCAGCCTGTGTCCTCCCACCCATCCACCATCTCCCTGCAAGCCCCCTATGGAAACGTGTGTTTTCTCTAGTGTGTCTTCATTGTGCACATGCCTTTTCTCTGCCAAGAATGTTATCCTTCCACTCTCTGTCAGGTGAATTGCTCATGGGGAAAGTTCTGAATCATATGTCAGTGGTTAAATATAATTTTCCCTTATACCCTGATTTCTGCACAACCATCCCAGTAATCAAGGGTTACTTTTATTCTCTGTGTGTGTGTGTGTGTGTGTGTGTGTATACACTTTATATATCCTATTTATATCATATTCCATTATAATTAGACTCTAAATTCCTAAAAGATTTATAAAGACATCCTTAACATCTAGCAAATTATTAAATACTAGAGGTCTGGTACACGAAATTTGTGCACTGGGGGGAGGGTCCCTCAGCCTGGCCTGCGCCCTCTCACAGTCCAGGAGCACTCAGGGGATGTCCGACTGATGGGGAGCGGGCCTAAGCTAGCCTTTGGACATTCTTAGCGCTGCAGCAGAGAAGGGAAAGGCTCCCGCCACCGCTGCTGCACTCGCCAGCCGTGAGCCCAGCTTCTGGCTGAGCAGCACTCCCCCTGTGGGAGCACACTGACCACCAAGGGGTAGCTCCTGCATTGAGCATCTTCCCCCTGGTGGTCAGTGCACATCATAGCAACTCGTCTTTCCGCCATTTGGTTGATTTGCATATTAGCCTTTTATTATATAGGACTAGAGGCCCGGTGCGCAAAATTCATGCACTCGGGCGGGGGGGTGCTCCCTCAGCCCGGCCTGCTACCTCTCACAGTCAGGGAGCCCTCGGGAGATGTCTGATGGATGGCTTAGGCCCGCTCCCCAGAGGGAGCTCCTGCCACCGCTGCTGCACTCACCAGCCATGAGCCTAGCTTCTGGCTGAGCAGCGCTCCCCCTGTGGGAGTGTACTGACCACCAGGGGGCAGCTCCTGCATTGAGCATCTGCCCCCTGGTGGTCAGTGCGCATCAGAACAACCAGTTGTTCCACCATCAGGCCAAAACCGACTCTCCAACAGGGTCCCAGATTGCAAGAGGGCACAGGCCAGGCCGAGGGACACAACTGGTGCATGATCAGGTCGGAGAAGGACACAGGAGGTTGGCCAGCTCAAGGAGTGACCATGGGAGGGCTCCAGGGTGTGTCCGGCCAATCTTGCTCAGTCCCGGCCAGACCCCAGCAGCAAGCTAATCTACCAGTTGGAGCATCTTCCCCCTGATGGTCAGTGCATGTCATAGCGAGCAGTTGAGCGGCCTTAGCATATCATTAGCATATTATGCTTTGATTGGTTGAATGGACAACTGGACACTTAGCATATTAGGCTTTTATTATATAGGATAGTTCTTTAGTTAATGTACCAAAACAAAAATTTGATATGAGCTACCTTTATTGGATTTTCCTTTGTGTGTATGTGTGTGTGTGTGTGTTTTTTATTGTTGTTGGGTTTTTTTGGCACTGTGTCAATATTTATTCAACATGTGAATGAATATATAAATGAATACATAAAATCTACAAATGAGATACAACACATTGTTTCATTGAATCCCTGTGAAGAAAAAAATCCATTATTATGCATATTAAGAATTTGAGACTTAATGTGAACACACAAGTAAGCACAGTAAATAAGCAAAAACATTTTAAATGGTTTAAAATGGCCAACAATAATCCTAATACTATTCTCGCTAGGCATGTTTAGTTATCTTAAATGCAAAATAGTTAAAATACCAAGACACATGTATGAGTGTGTGTGTGTGTGTGTGTGTGTGTAGTGTATATATAAAGAGAGAAAAGAGAAAGGAATAACTTTTTGCTTAATGAGATATAATAAAAGTATTATTTTTGTATTTTTGGAGTGATTTTAAAGATTTATGAGAGAAATATTGAGTATATGTGTCTTAAAACTTTGAAATAACTTTATAGCCAAATTCTTAAATTATGCCTTCATTTTCACTGTCTGCATAACTGTGTATACATCTTTTCTTTCTTTTTTTTATCTTTATTGTTGAAAGTATTACATGTGCCCCTCTTCTTCCCCATTGAACTCTTCTAGCCTGCCTCCACCCCACACCCCAGGCTTCCACCACCCTATTGTCTGTATCCATGTGTTATGCATATATGCATATAACTTCTTTGGTGATCTTTTCCCACCCACCCACCCACCCTTTCCCGCCTTCCCTCTGAGATTCGACATTCTGTTTCTTGCTTCATGGTTCTGGATCTATTTTGTTCATCGGTTTATTTTTTCATTAGATTCCACAAATGAGTGAGATCATGTGAGACTTGTCTTTCTCCAACTGGCTTATTTTACTTAGCATAATACTCTCCAGGACCCTACATGCTGTCTCAAAGGATAAGAGATCATTATTTTTTATTGCTGCATAGTATTCCATGGTGTAAATGTACCACAGCTTTTTTATCCATTCATCTACTGATGGGCACTTGGGCTGTCAGATCCTAGCTATTTTAAATTGTGCTGCTATGAACAAAGGAGTGCATACATTCTCTCTTATTTGTGTTTCAGGTTTCTTAGGATATATTCCTAGAAGTGGGATCACTGGGTCAAATAGTAGTTCCATATTTAGTTTTTTTGCAGAAACTCCATACTGTTTTCCACAGTGGATACACCAGCAGTGTACTAGGATTTCGTTTTCTCCACATCCTTGCCAGGACTTGTCATTTGTTAATTTGTTGATGGTAGCCATTCTGACAGGTGTGAGGTGATACCTCATTGTCATTTGAATTTGCATCTCTCTGCTGATCAGTGACTGAGCATGTTTTCATATGTCTCTTGGCCATCTGTATGTCCCCTTTGGAGAAATATCTATTTAGGTTCTTTGCCCGTTTTTTAATTGGATTGTTTGTCTTCCTTTTGTTAAATTGCATGAGTTCCTCATATATTTTGGATATTAAACCTTTAACAGATGTATCAATGCCATAAATATGTTCTCCCATACAGTGTGTTCACTTTTTGTTTTCTTGATGATTTATTTTGCTGTGCAGAAGCTTTTATTTTGATGTAGCCCCATTTGTTTATTTTCTCCTTAGTTTCCTTTGCTCTAGGAATATCTGTAAACATATTGCTATGAGAGATGTCTGAGATTTTGCTCCCTTGGTTTCTTCTAGTATTTTTATGGTTTCATGACTTAGATGTAAGTCTTTTATCCATTTTGAGTTTATTCTTGTGTATGGTGTAAGTTGATGGTCTAGGTCCTTTTTTTTTGCATGTATCTGTCCAATTTTCTCAAAACCATTTATTGAGGAAACTGTCTTGACTCCATTGTGTACTCTTGACTCCTTTGTCAAATAATGGCTTTGGTTGATTCCTGGGGTCTCTGTTCTGTGCCATTCATCTATATGCCTGTTCTTATACCAGTACCAAGCTATTTTGATTATAGTGGCTTTGTAGTATTATTTGATATCTGGTGTTGTGATCCCTCCAACTTTATTCTTCTTTCTCAAGATTGCTGTAGTTATTTGGTATATTTTTTTGGTTCCATATAAATTTTTGAAGTATTTGTTCTAGATCTGTGAAATATGCCATTGGTGTTTTAATAGCGATTGCATTGAATCTGTAGATTGCTTTGGGCAGTATGGACATTTTAATGATATTAATTCTACCAATCCATGAACATGGTATATTCTTCTACTGCTTTATATCTTCCTCTATCTCCTTTTTCAATGTCCTGTAGTTCTTCAAGTACAAGTATTTTACATTCTCCATTAAGTTTATTCTTGAGTATCTTAAAATTATTTTTCTTTTAGCAATGGTAAATGGGATTGTTTGTTTAGTTTCTCTTTCTGAGAGTTCATTATTGGTGTATGAAAATGCCATCAATTTCTGGGTGCTAATTTTGTATCCTAATATGTTGCCAAATTAAATAATTTATTAAATGGTAGAGTCTTTAGGGTTTTCTATGAACAATGTCATGTCATTTATGAATAATGAGAGTTTTACTTCCTCCTTTCCAATTTGAATGCCTTTTATTTCTTCTTCTTGTCTGATCACTGTGGCTAGGACTTCCAGTACTATCCATATCTATACATATAAAAGCCTAATATGCAAAGTGTCCCCTCAGGAGTTCAACCAACTGGGCTTCTATTGCTTGCTATGACATGTACTGACCACCAGGGGGAGGCGTGGAATGCAGGAAAGCCCCAGGTGGCAGCCAGCAGCCAGGGAAGGAAGGCCCTAGCCAACAGCTAGCAGCTGCTAGGGGCCCTGCCCATGCACAAATTTTGTGCACTGGACCTCTAGTGTTGAATAAGAGTGGTGAAAGTGGACATCCCTGTCTTGTTCCTGTTCTTAGGGGAAATGGTTTTAGTTTTTGTCCATTGAGTATGATATTGGGTGTAGGTTTGTCATATGTGGCTTTTATTATATTGACATATGCTCCCTCTATTCCCACTTTGCTGAGAGTTTTTATCAAAAATGGGTGTTAGATTTTGTCAAATGTTGTTTTCTGCATCCATTGCAGTGATTCCCAACCTTTTTTTGGCCATTTCTCACCTAAGCATCTCTAAAATCCTGATGCCCCCCTGTGACATATAATTCTTATTCAAAAAATGAACTCCTATTCACGTGGAGAAAGCCTAAAAGGCCATTAACTTGGTCTAAACAAACTTCCAAAGAACAAAGCATCCATGAAAGAGAAAAATAAAAGAACAAAAGGGCAGTTGAAGTACTGAGGAAGAAATTACTAAGAAATTGTTAAAAATCTATAATAAAAGCGTAATATGCTAATTAGACTGGACAGCCAAATGACCTTCCGGACATCATTCTGGACTTCTTTCCAGACGAAGCTATGGCAGTGGGGGCCGAGGCAGAGCAGTTAAGGGTGATCAGGTAGTCAGGCAAGCAATTAGGGATGATCAGGCAGGCAGGCAGAGTGGTTAGGGGCAATCAGGCAGGCAGGAAGAGTGGTTAGGGGTGATCAGGCAGGCAGACAGGAGAGCGGTTAGGAGCCAACAGTCCCAGATTGTGAGAGGGATGTCCAACTGCTGATCTAGGCCCAATCCCGCAGGGATCCCTGTGGGATCAGGCCTAAACTGGCAGTCAGACATCCCCCGAGGGGTCCTGGATTGCGAGAGGGTGCAGGCCGGGCTGAGGGACACCCCCCCCCATGCACAAATTCATGCACTGGGCCTCTAGTAATAATAATAATATGAAGTGATATGAAAAAATAGCAAATAAAGTTTCAAAACATATAATAGAGAACTGAAATGCATAAATATGTTACAATATATATTTATATACTGTATATGAGGCCCTCAGAACCATAAGAAATGCAAAAAATTCACTGTTAATAACTCATTCTCAAATTGCTCCCCATAAAAATCAAATTGCCCTCCTGTAGAACCACTGGTCTATTGATATGATCATGTGATTTTTGCCTTTCAGTTTCTTTATGTGATGTATCATATTTATTTGTCTTGTGAATACTGTACCAGCCTTACATCCCTGGAATAAATCCCACTTGGTCATGGTGTATGATCTTTTTAATGTATTGCTGGATCAGATTTGCTAATATTTTGTTAAGGATTTTAACAGTTATAGTCATCAGGGGTATTGGCCTCTAATTCTCTTTCTTGGTAGTGTCTTTATCTGATTTTGGAATTGGGATAAAACTGGCCTCATAAGAAAGGGTTGAAAGTGTTGCTTCCACTTGAATTTTTTGGAATATTTTGAGGAGGACAGGTGTTAGTTGTTCTTTGAAGGTTTGGTAAAACTCCCCTGCGAAGCCATCCGGACCATGATTTCATTTGCTGGGAGTTTTTTTTTTGGTTACTGCTTCTAATCAGTTGTTTGTTTGTTTTTGTTTTTCTACTTAATTCTTTATATGATCAGACCACGAATAACATTCCTATAAATTATAAGCATTTTTGAGAGTGTAAATAATTTTTAAGATTTTTAAAATTTCTTTATTAAGGTATTACATATGTGTCCTTATCCCCCCCGCCCATTACCCCCATAAACCTCCCCCACTCACCGCCCCTGTTGTCTATGTCCATTGGTTAGGCTTATACGCATGCATACAAGTCCTTTAGTTGATCTCTCCCCCTTCCCCCCACCCTCCCCTACCTTCCCTCTGAGGTTTAACAGTCTGATTAATACTTCTCTGTCTCTGGATCTGTTTTTGTTCATCAGTTTATGTTGTTCATTATATTCCACAAATGAGTGAGATCATGTGATATTTATCTTTCTCTGACTGGCTTATTTCACTTAGCATAATGCTCTCCATTTCCATCCATGCTGTTGCAAAAGTAAGAATTCCTTCTTTTTTACAGCAGCATAATATTCCATTATGTAGATGTACCACAGTTTTCTAATCCACTCATCTGCTGATGGGCACTTAGGCTGTTTCCAAATCTTAGCTATGGTGAATTGTGCTGCTATGAACATAGGGGTGCATATATCCTTTCTGATTGTGTTTCTAGTTTCTCAGGATATATTCCTAGAAGTGGGATTATTGGGTCAAATGGGAGTTCCATTTTTAGTTTTTTGAGGAAACTCCATACTGTTCTCCACAGTGGCTGCACCAGTCTGCATTCCCACCAGCAGTGCACGAGGGTTCCTTTTTCTCCGCATCCTCTCCAGCACTTGTTGTTTGTTGATTTGTTGATGATAGCCATTCTGACAGGTGTGAGATGGTACCGCATTGTCGTTTTGATTTGCATCTCTTGGATAGTTAAGTGACTTTGAGCATGTTTTCAAATGTCTCTTGGCCTATTCAAGTTTTCTGATTCTTACTGATTCAGTTTTAGAAAATTGTATCCTTTTAGGAATTTGTCCATTTCATCACGTTGTACAGCCTGTGGGCATGTAGTAGTTCATAATATTTTCTTACAGTCCTTTGTATTTCTGTAATGTCATTTGTTACTTCACTGCTTTCATTTCTGATTTTATTTATATGGGTCCTCTTTTTTGTTTCTTAATGAGTCTAGCTAATGGTTCATCAATCTTGTTTATCTTTTCTAAGAACGAGCTCTTGGTTTCAGTGATTATTTGTATTTCTTTTAATGTCTGTGTCATTTATTTCTCCTCTAATCTTCATTATTTTCTTCCTTCTACTTACTCTGGGCTTTTTGTTGTTGTTGTTGTTGTTCTCTTTCAAATTCTTTAAGTTGTAGGGTTAAATAGTTTATTATTAATTTGTCTCTTTTTATGAGGGAAGCCTGTAGTGCTATGTACTTCTCTCTCATAACTGCTTTTGCTGTGTCCCACAGATTTTGGGTTGTTTTGTTTTCATTTGCATTTGTTTCCAAGAAGTTTTTATTTCTTTCTTGATCTCATTGGTAACCCATTCATTGTTTAATAACACACTATTTAGCCTCCATGTTTTTTAATGTGTTTGAGTGATTTTACTGTAGTTGATTTCTAATTTCATTCCATTGTGATCTGAGAAGATGCTTGATATGTTTCCAATCTCCTTGAACTTGTAGAGACTTGTTTTGTGTCCTAACATGTAGTCTGTCTTTGGGAATGACCCATGTGCACTTGAAAAGAATGTATATTCTGCAGCTTGGGGTGAAATGCTCTATAAATGTCTATTAAATCCATCTGATCCAGTGTGTCATTTAGAGTCTCTGTTTCCTTGTTGATTTTTTGTCTAGAATATCTATCCAGTGATGTCAGTAGGATGTTCAAGTCCCCTGCTATGACTGCATTGCTGCTCATCTCTCTAGAAGTTTTTTAATATAGTTAGGTGTTCCTATATTGGGTGCATATATGTTTACCAGGGTTATATCCACTTACTGGCTCAATCTCTTTAGTATTATATTGTGACCTTTATTGTCTTTTGTGATGGCCTTCATTTTGAAGTTCATTTTGTCAGATATGAGTATTGCTACCCCAGCTTTTCTTTCATTTCCATTTACATGGAAAATTTTTTCTATCCCTTCACTTTCATCCTATGTGAGTCTTTTCTTCTGAGATGGGTCTCTTGTAAACAGCATATAATTGGGTCTTTTTTATATATATATATATACATTCAGCTACCCTATGTCTTTAATTGGAGCATTTAGTCCATTTACATTTAAGATTATTATTGATAGGTACTTATTTACTGCCATTTAATCCCTTATGCCTATGTTTCTCTCTCTCTCTATATATATATATATTTATATATTTCTTCTCGATACAACAGTCCCTTTAACATTTCTTGCAGTGGTGGTTTGATGGTGATGAACTCCTTTAGCCTTTTTTTTGTCTTGGAAGCTCTTTATTCCACCATCTATTTTTGAATGATAGCCTTGCTGGACTTAGAAATATTGGTTTCAGATCCTTGCTTTTCTGTACCTTGAATACTTCATGCCATTTCCATCTGGCCTATAGAGTTGTTAATAAAAAAAAACCAGCTGACAGCCTTTTGGGAGCTCCTTTGTAGGTAACATAATGCTTTACTCTTGCTATCTTTAAGCTTCTCTCTTTGTCTTTAATTTTTGTCACTTTAATTATGATGTGTCTGGTTGGGGTCCTGTTTGGGTTCTTCTTGCTTGGGACTAGGGAAGTTTTCTGCCATTATTTTCTCAAACAAGTCCTCTATCACTTGTTCACTTTTTTCCCCTTCTTGTACCCTATAATGTGAATATTATTACATTTCATGTAATTCCATTGCTCCCTTAAACTGTCCTTCTGTTTTCTAATTGTTCATTCTTTTTTGGTTCTCTGATTGAGTAATTTTTTTCTACCCTGTTTTCTAATTCATTGATTTAATCCTTGGCTTCCCCTAAACTGCTATGTATTCTTTCCACTATGTTCTTTCTTAGTGCTATGTCATTCTTCATAGTTACTATATCATTTCTCATGCTGTTGAGCACTTTGCTATCATTATTCTGAACTCTGTGTCTGATAAGTTTCTTATCTCTTTATCTATTCTGGAGAATTCTCTTGTTCTTTTATTTGGGGATTTTTTCTTTGTCTCCCCATTTGGCTGCCTGTTGGGGTTGGTGTCAGTATATTAGGTAAATCTGCTATGCCTCCCAATCTCTACTGCAGGACAATGTCAGACACTGTTTGTGACTGGCCCTGAGTACCCTGCTTGGAGCTATCAGCAATTCACAGCTTGTGGCTCCCTCTGCTTAGTCTGGGTGCCTTTGGAAAGGACCAAGATGTGCACTGCTCTTCCAAGCCCAGGCCCATAAGTAGATCAGGCATAGACGCTAAGCCTCCAGAGATCCTCCTCTGTCTGTACTCACATTGACACTCAGTCTTGATTAGCCTTAGGCTATCAACCACAGGGTGGGTTGTGGGGTCTTCCAGCATGGTGGACAACTGCCTTTCCCCCAGGCAAAAACCACCTGGATAACAAAGTTCCACTGGAGTAAAATTTCCTCTGCAGCATGATGCAATGACTCAGCACTGGAAACTGGGGTGGCTGCTCACCAGGCTCCAACCCTGGACTGTCATCACACAGCTCCAGTCCACTCTGCCTTCTCTGTTTCAGAGCCTCAGGTGAGTGGCTGCACACCAAATTTGGTGCATTGGCCCTTTAAGAGGTTTCCTGCATTTCCAGCTGTCTCTAACTGGCAGACAGCAACCCTGTTGCTTTTCACAGCCAGATGTTACATGGGCACTTTTCTTGGTTCTGGTGCTCTGGGCTAGGGAGCCCAGTTTGGAGTTTAGACTCCACAATTCTTGGTGGGAAACCATCACAGATGAGATGTAATTCCACTGCTCCCTTAAACTGTCCTCCTGTTTTCTAATTGTTGTTTCTTTTTTGATTCTATTATTGAGTAATTTTTTTCTACCCTGTTTTCTAATTCAATGATTTAATCCTTGGCTTCCCCTAAACTGCTATGTATTCTTTCCACTATGTTCTTTCTTAGTGCTATGTCATTCTTCATAGTTACTATATCATTTCTCCTGAACTTCAGCTGCTGTCTGTAAGAGCCGGACCAGCCCTCTCTAGCTCCCATACTTCCTACTGGTCTCTATGTGGTCTCCACTTTCTGTCTGGTTATCACGGTTCTCTCTAGCTAGTCTTCAGTTGATTTCTTTTATTTAGTTGTAATTCCAGTTTGGTCCTGGGAGAGAGTCAGTGTGACTTCCACTTACTCTCTGTATATACTTTTTAAGTTTGGTCACTGTTGTTATAATTAACTCTGTAGTTATTCCCCCTTTCATTGAGTCACTCCTCTCTTCTCTTTTACTGGCTTCATATTCTCATATTTTCCTTAAAATATGGATTCTCACCAAAATCTGTAGATCAGTCTTCTTGCTGTCTTCCGCTTCTGGAGTATTCAGTAGCGCAGCTTGATTCCTGCACAGAGATAGATACACACATACATGTAAGAAGTGTGTGTTTTCTGTCCTAGTTCTGAAAAGAGAGCACAAATTACCCATTTTTCTCTTACTGTCAATGGCCCACCTTCTTTTCTTTCCCTAAATTTAACCTCTGCTACTCTCTCTTTCAGCACATGATCTCCTAGGTACATTATTTAAAAAATTAAAGGAAGACTTTCTAAGTGACATCTCCAATATACTCATTTCTAAACAAATACGATTTCCTCTTTTTCTCCTAATCCTAACTCTCTCCAGATTTAACCTCCTCCTGTTCTCTAATCCTATCTTCTATTTCTTCTTAATGGACCTTAATTCTGTCTTCACCCCTATTTATTCTCTCTCTCTCTCTCTCTCTCTCTCTCTCTCTCTCTCACACACACACACACACACACACACACACACACACCTTCTCTCTTTTAATATTCTAGTCTTTCCTAATTACTTAAAAATAAGAACTGTGAAAGACACCTGCCTGATCCCCGGTGCTGAGCTCTCTTTGCTGTCTTCTCTCCCCTACTTCACTGTCTGAAGTTGGTGAGAAGTGAGTTTTTGCTTGCTGCCTGAGTCCTCGCTATTCTTAATGCAGAGATCACTGATTGCCAGCTAAACTCCAGGCTTGGCGCCCATCACCATCGTGGTTCTCTGTAAATATTTCTTCTTTTCCGCGTCCAGCACAGCTAGAGAGCGGTCCAGTTCCTGAGTAGAGGCAGCTGGGGATTGAGAAAAATGAAAGAAAAAGACAGACACAGAGATAGAAGTAAAAAGCTGGGACCACTGCCCTCTTCTGATGGAGAGACAGTGACCCAGAGCAGATGCAGCGTGTTTATTTTATACCCCCACATACCAGGAAGTTTTCCTATTTGTTCCTGGTGCTTGGCTGGATTTACATAATAAAACCCACCCCCTGGCACCTGGGCAGAAATGAAGGTCAAGCTGACAACACTTCTGCCTTTTGGCAGAATGTGTTTCCAGCACGTGGCTATGCCTACCGCCGTATATTCAGCTGACGATAATTAAAGAAATGCCCATGTGCCTTCCCAGGCACTCTCTACAGTTCTCCTCTGCCTGCTGACATGCAGTATCGACCTCTTGCCGTCTACCTCCCTGAAGGACACAGTATAGGCTCCTGTGAGGCTTTGCTCCCTTGGGTCCTTTTCCTGTTTCTGTGATGATCTTTTCTCTTCCTGCCCTTCTTCACCTTGCCAGACCACTGAGAGCTTTTGAGAAAGCCTGTGGCCACATAAGTGTTCAACACACTCTTGTGTCTCCATTTCAAGTCTTGGTAATTTCTCCTTTGTTCTTTGTTGAAACTCTTAGGAGGTGACAGTTATCCCAACTCTCCCTGCAATTTTTATGCTAGCACCATCTGTACTTTCTGTGTGCTAATAATGTCTTCTGTCCTTACCTCAAACTTTACATGTCTAAAACTTATCTTTTCTCTTTCTCACCCCTTTAAAATAGATCTCTCCTAATTTCTGTTTGTCATTCATCTTTTGACTTAAGTCCCAAGCCTCTGATCATCTCACTGTTCCTCCCCTTTATTTGCCCTTCACAGCCAATCAGACTTTGCATCCTGTTGACTTTTTCTTCCCTGTCCTAGTGTAAACCTTCTTATCTTATCCTCTATTGCTTCCTGTCTTCCTGCCTTCAGTCTCTCCTTTTCAATACACACAACACAATCTTGACTTTTCTCAAAGCCCATTTTCATTATGTCACTTTGCTCAGAATCTGTAGTGATTTTGCATATAACTCTACCTAGTTTCCCAGGTTTCCCTCACCCACCTTACAGATTCCCTGGACAGTGGCCCCTCCCCCTCTCTTTTTTTCTGCCTGTTAATGAATGCTTTTTTTTCTTCCTGTATAAAATGTTTCCCCTCCTTCTCTTCATCTAGCCACATATGCCCATTCTTCCTTTCCTCATTCATTTATGAGTACATCTTACACAGGTCTACTTTTCTGTTGCTTATTCTACTTAATTATCAAGATGACAAAATGAGAGCCTGAAGATAGCAAATCCCACTTTCTGTGACATGTTGTCCTATGTTCTTTCCTGGTCAGGCCTTAGGTCTTCATCTGTTTCTCCTCATAACAGTACTTGGAGCAGATATCCTTAATAAATACATCTTATTGATGAGCAGTCAAAACAGGGTACTTTCAAGGAACTAGTATATTGTTGCATTGCAACAAATGATTACATTGAAAAGCAGCTAAATTAAAATCAAACTTCCATTTTGATAATCATTTATCAAACCATTTGGAATCTTGGCCTTCTTAATGGGTTTCTTCGTGACAGAGGCCTTAGATTTCTTTATATCTCTTGCTTTTCTTATTTACAAAGTAAAAGGGTTTATTGATTCAGCCATTCAACAATCATTTTATGACTACCTATGATGGGAACCTGATAATTTCTAAGGCCCCCTTCAATTGTATAATAGCAATAACATTTTCTAAAGACAAAAACATTATTTGATTATCAGCCTACACAGAGTTTTTGTTTCTTTTGTTTTGTGTGTGTGTGTGTGTGTGCACGCATGTGTGTTTTCTTTTTGCCATTACAGGCTTTTTTCATAACCCTTCCTTTCTTTGTGTCCGAACTTCATTTCTAATCCAAGGTTAGGCACCTATGCTTTGGGCTCACTATACTTTAAATCAGCCCAGTGGAATATAGAATAAAAAGATTCTGCCTGCATTCTATAATAGACCAAATCATGAAATGATAGGAAGGTAAGATCTTAAAATTCTTTTCAGGAGTTAAAATGTCCTATTGCATTGCTTTTCTGTTATAAGATATTGACTTATTTCAATATCCTTGACAGATTTTTTTCAGATAAAGGTTCTATGATAATAAATCAACTCCTATGAGACTGTCCTCCCTACCAGATATCAAAATTGAGATAATTTATATAAATACCAGGATTTGAGATAAACTTTCAAAGTAAGTCTCGGAGAAACAAAGATGGTGGCATAGGTAAAAACCTAAACTGCTGCCTCGCACAACAATTTCAAAACTACAACTAAAAGACAAAACAGTTATCATCCAGAACCTCAGGAAGGCTGGCTGAGTGGAAATTCTACAACTAGAAGGAAAGAGAAAAGCACACTGAGACTCAGAGGAACTGTGGAAGGCAGAGGTACCGAGGTGCACGCGAGAAGAGGGCGGGTAACTGAGTATACAGCTGGCTTTCTCAAACAGGAGGGAGACAAAAGCTCCCCGCTGCACTGAACTCCAGTTCCGGGCGAGACTCTGGGACCCAAACTCATTCGGGGAGAAAGTGGACTGTCTGGCAGTGGGTGGAACTCGAGGGCAGCTTTCTCTCAGAGGTGCTTTCAGCGATTACCATGGGACACTGAGACACAGGGGCCTATTAGGGCAGGGCTGATGGGAAACCAATGCTGTCTGCTCCGCCCTGAGACTCTGCCCCATTCAAGCTGAGCACAGAGGCTTTTGCAAGTCTTCTCCCATAAGGGTGTGTCCAGCACAGAAGTGTTCCCAGCGTAGACACAGCTGATCCTCATAGCCAATTGGCCTGCAGGTCAATTCCTCCCAGTGATACCAACAACAATCAAGGCTTAACTATAACAAGACTGTGCACACAGCCTACAAAGGGGTGCACCAAGAGTGCCCACCTCAGGTAACTGGGGAGGCTGAGCCACTGGGCCCTATAGGACACCTAGCACACAAAGCCACTCTATCAACTCAGGGAAGCAGCCAAAATGCAGAGACAAAGAAATGAAAGAAATGGAGGAAAGCAAATGACTGGATATAGAGTTCAAAACCACAATTAAAAGGTGTTTCAAGAATTTGCTAGAAAAGGCCAATAAATTTAGCAAGACTCTCAAGGATATAAAAAAAGACCAACTAGAAATTAAGCATACACTGACTGAAATGAAAAATACTATACAGAGATCTAACAGTAGACTAGAGGATCACAAGAATCAAGTCAAAGATTTGAATACAAAGAAGCAAAAAACACTCAACCGGGAAAGCAAAAAGAAAAAAGAATCCAAAAATATGAAGATAGTGTAAGGAGCCTCTGGGACAACTTTAAGCATATCAACATCAGAATTATAGGGGTGCCAGAGCAAGATACTGAAAACCTATTTGAAGAAATAATGACAGAAAACTTTTCCTACCTGGTGAAAGAAATAGACTTACAAGTCCAGGAAGCACACAGAACCCCAAACAAAAGGAATCCAAAGACGACCACACCAAGACACATCATAATTGAAATGCCAAGAGCAAAAGACAAAGAGAGAATATTAAAAGCAGCAAGAGAAAAACAGTTAATTACCTACAAGGGAGCACCCATACAATTGTCAGCTGATTTCTCAACAGAAACTATGCAGGCCAGACGGGAGTGGCAAGAAATATTCAAAGTGATGAATAGCAAGAACCTACCCAGCAAAGCTATCATTCAGAACTGAAGGGCAGATAAAGAGCTTCACAGATAAGAAAAAGCTAAAGGAGTTCATCACCACCAAACCAGTATTATATGAACTGCTGAAAGGTATTCTTTAAGGAGAGGAAGAAGAAGAAAAAGGTAAAGATAAAAATTATGAACAACAAATACATATTTATCAACAAGTGAATCTAAAAATCAAGTGAATAAAAAAATCTGATGAACAGAATGGACTGGTGAATATAATAGAATCAGGGGCATAGAAAGGGAGTGGACTGACAATTCTCAAGGGGAAAGGGGTGTGGGGGTACAGGAAGAGACTGGACAAAAATCGTACTCCTATGGATGAGGACAGTGGGGGGGAGAGCAGAAGGTGGGGTGGGAACTGCATGGAGGGGAGCTATGGGGGAAAAAAGAGGAACAATTGCAATAATCTGAACAATAAAGATTTATTAATTTTTTTAAAAAAGACCAAAATAAGCCTCATAGTTCTTCAATGCCTGATGGTTTCCTATTGAGACAGACTTTCTTTGCTCCTACATGTATTATAGCAGATCTTTTAATGCAACAGTTTCAGTAATTTCTGCAGGTCACAAGCCTTGTGTGCTCATGGCATGTGGGACTCTATTTTAAGCCCTTGGGGTTTGTGGTAATAGTCACTTAGGTGTGTTGGACACAGTTTTACCCACCAAGTTGTCTTGCCCAGGTGGGATTACAAAGGAACTGAGAATTTTCCTATTTGTTCTTACACTGCTCTTGGACTTTCATCTTTGCAAATTCTTACCTTGTAAGAAAGTATGAGGCAGTGATTGGCCTCCCTATTCAGAATAGACAAGGGTGTCTGTGAGGCCTCCAGTCCCTCAGAGGTGTCTTGTAACAGCATTCTACAACAGCTGTTCTGTTTTAAGACTCAGTGCTCTCAACAAATTCCAGACACCCCATCCCTGCAGTAGTTGCTAAATGGTGACTTCAGGCTTTACTTGGTTCAGGCCTCAAGAGGGCTGAGCCAAACCTGACATGACTTACTGTTCAGGCAACAAGTTCTGATGAGAAAGAAAACATTTCAAATGCCAACTACTGCTGCTTTATTCCAAAGAAACTGACTTTAGAGAAGCAACTCTTCTAGGCAGTCTTGATTCCAGCTTCATTTACTTCGACAGCATTCTAGTTTTCTGGCTTTTTTGTTGTGGAGAGATAGTTGACTCAATGATTTTGAATAATTTTGGTGTGTGATACTTAACTTTTAAGTAGAAGATATTATCAGATTATAAGAGGAGAAAGCAATATTAAGGAGTATTTTAAAACTATATATTTTATATGTGGCTTTAAATTGAATTATGGTATTAAATTTTTAGATTGTGTCCAATAGTTTGAACTTTAAGTATACTTATTTACCAGTATTATCTGTATATTAAATTTTATTTAAACCTAATATATTTTAACTGAATATGAGACTCGCAAATATATATTGGAGTTGTTGATTTACTTATTTATAATAATTTGTTTACTTTCTTAAAAAGGAAATCCTGAGTACATATTTACATATTTAAGTATTAGTAATAATTAAACTATCCTAAGGTAAGTTTCACAAGCTTAATCACATGAGTTCCCAGAATAATGTAACTGGTAACAAATATAACTACAACTGACTATGCCATATTTTATTTTATAATAATTTTAAGTGTACAATTCAGTCACATTAAATATATTTATGTTGTACAAACATTGCCACTATCCATTTTCAGAACTTTTCATCATCCCAAACAGAAGATCTGTACCCATTAGATAATTCCTCAATCCCCACCCCTTATTATACTTCCTATAACCTAGGTACCTCATATAAATGGAATTATACAATATCCATCCTTAATGTCTATCTTATTTCATGTAGCATAATGTTTTCAAGTCTGTTCCATATTGTAGCATATGTCAGAATTTCATTTCTTCTTAAGGTTGAATAACATTATTCCATTGAATATTTTGTAGAGGAGGGATAAAGTTCTCTTTGATCTCTTAGGGGTCTAAAAATTAAACTGACAAATTAATAGGAGAAGCATATATATTTATTTATGTATATTGTATATATGATAGGAACCTTCGTAAGGAAATAAAGGCCCAAAGAAATGGTTAGTGGTTAAACTGAAAGGTGTTTTTGTGTGTGTGTTTTCTTTTTGGTTAATCTTCACCAGAGGATATTTCTTCCTTTGCTTTTTTTGAGATAGTGGGAGGGAGGGAAGGTGAGAAGGAGAGAGGGAGAGAGAGCACAAGAGAGAGAGAAAGAGAGAAACAGATGTTAGAGAGACACATCGATTGATTGCCTCCTGCATGTGCCCTGACCAAGGCTGGGGATTGAACCTGAAATACAGGTACATTCCCTTGACTGGGAATCAAACCTGAGACCCTTTGGTGCATCTGCCCACACTCTAACCACTGAGAAACACTGGCCAGGGAACCTGAAAGTTTTTATGCTGGATTTGGTGAAGAGTAAAAAGTCATGGAAAGATGTGATAGGGCAAAGAGTATGAGCTGAGTGTAGTACCCTGGGGAAATTTGGCAAGGCATGATTGTTTGGATTCTTCTCAGCAGTTGTGCTGTTTCACTCTAGGTATAGATGAGAAGGGCAGGAGAAGGTGGGAGAGAACACCTCTTCTGCCACTTATTCCAAACTGCTTTAGCTTAATATATTCGGATGGTGTGTCCTGAACCCCACATTTTGTGATCCATTCATTTGCTAATGGATACTTGTGCTGTTTCACCTTTGGCTGCTGTGAGTAGTGCTCAGTGAGCATTGGCACACATGTTTCTGTTTCAGTGTTGGTCTGTTTAGAATCGTGCCTCACTCTCTTTTCCTTACAATAGGAAATATTAAGTATTTCTCTCCAGCGTGGTCCAGGATTGGCTGTTTTACTCTTTTCAGATGAAATAATACTTTCATAAGTATAAGCTTCTTATTTGAAGGTCTAGGTTGACAAGTTGGAGAGTTGTGTAAGTCTTCATGCCTCGTTGCAAACACCATCTTAACAGGCCCATTTGCAGTACCTAAAAAATGATGAAGTAAATATGAAGAGAGAGCTCATTATCCCTCCTTTAGAAAAGGTTGAGAGACTGTGAGAGAGGTATTTGTGTCGCTGTGATGTTTTGCTTGTGAACAAAAGATTTCACTATTTTCCAGGAAGTTTGCCTCCCAGACGCTGTCAGTCATGAATCTTCCTGGGGCCTCAGCCACTTGAACCTTTGTGTCCAGGCTGTGGTACTCCAGACCAAATGGCCTGGGGGAGTGCGTGTAGGGTTTCTGAGTTCCCTGAAGAACAGCAGTCCTCTGGGAGCTTGGCTGTCAAGCTACTAGCCCCCAGGTGTGAGCCTGGCAGGTATCAGGTGGAAGGCAATAGAGGGAGTCAACAGATTTGGTTTTCTTTTTCTCTTAATTTCTATGTTTGAAAAACATGAAAGTATATTTGGTTTGTGCTTAGGTCTCTTGGGCCTGGGGAATGTGTTTTTGTTGTTCCTGGTTTCCAGTTAGGAAAATATACTATTTTGCTCCCAACGTTGAATGAAGGTGGTGGTCTTGGCTCCATATCATCAAATATTAATACATTAACAATAACTGAGTCTATAATAAGGAACTGTGACCTTTCAAATGATCTGAACTGTCTCCTGTATGTCACATTTTATTTTTTTAGAGGAGTGCTAATTCACGTTAAGTCCGCCTGAGAGATTTGTTTAATGAGCAGATTTAACGGATGATTATCCCTCTCAATTTTTTTTAAAAGGAAGGGCTTCTTGTGATGTCCCTCTGCTATTTGGCACAGGAACACAGAGGGGTCTTTTAAAAATTACCCCTGCAGGGTCACTGGGACCCAAGCTGTTTGCTTCATTAAACCCTGGTGGCTTCTTTAGAGCCAGTCCCTTCCAAAAGCCCTGACACAATTGTATCTAAATTAGCATCTGACTGACCCCCTTTCTCTCCTTTTTTCAAGCCCCAGCTGACAGGGATTGGCAAAAGATGCTAATTGGTTGGGCCTGGCTTAGGACAATAGACTTGCCAAGTTGACAAAAGGACTGATGTTTCTTTCAATATGCACCCAGATTCACATAAGTACCTCTTTTAATTACCAGGAATTATTGTAATGCCTGGTCAATGGAATAATTGACCCTAGTCAGCTAGTGCTTACTCTGTAATAAATAATGGCCCAGGCCTGTCAGAGTAGCAGGTACTAGGATGATTTGTGGGACTAGAAAGAGGTCTTCTCAGCCAGCCTTCTGTGATGTACTGAGGAGCCCAGTGGGAGTCCAGGAGAGGGGACTAATTTGGGCTTCACCGTA
Organism: Corynorhinus townsendii; assembly: GCA_026230045.1. Lineage (NCBI taxonomy): Eukaryota > Metazoa > Chordata > Mammalia > Chiroptera > Vespertilionidae > Corynorhinus > Corynorhinus townsendii. Next base: position 122,271,523 of record JAPDVU010000003.1, on the reverse strand, counting down.
AGGGAATGTGCTGAGAGCCCTTAGAATTTATCCTCAGAATCATAAAGAAGCGAGTTAGTAGTTTTAAAGAAGTGAATTGGCAGTGTGGCAGCTCAGGACTTCTGGTCAGTGACAGGTCAGCCAGCTCCAGCACAGGGAGAAACGTTCCAAAGCATTTGCTTTCACACTTAATAACACAAGTTCATGTCCAGCCTGTATACTTCAGTTCTCCCCTTTGAAAAGAAACATTTTTATTTCAAATGTTAAGGTAAATGAGCTCAAAACCTAATGTCGCCTCACTCTTTATTATCACAAATCTTAGATATCTCACAAATAATTTTGTGCAGTATTTAGGTTCTTGGAGAATTAGTTTTAAAAATTTAACTAAGTCAAGAAGGGATGGGAGGGGATGGGATTCACTACATAACAAAAGTCTACTTTGCAGCTGACATTCTAATTCTAATCAATGTTAATATTGTAAACTAGCATTCCTCCTCTCCACCCCCATTATAATATAGAGTGGGCACTACTTTCTGCTTAGCATTTCACGTGGCGCCTTCCTTTATGATTATACAACCCAATCTGAGTAGGATGTATTTGTGAAACCTCTGAACCGCTGCGCTGGGTAACCTTGTGGCCTTTGAAGTCAGACTGAACTGGGTCCCCCTCCCAACTTAGCTGCATTCAACCTTTGGGACTCTAAGCAAGTTACTAAAATGCCTAAGCGTAAGTTTCTACCCCTAAAAAGGGGCTTGGGGATAAAAATGCCTTCTTCATAAAGTAATTACAGAGATCAATTAAATGGGCTCATCTATTATTTTATTCAATACAGCACCAGGTAAATAGTGGCACTTGCTATGTTATCAGTTATTATCACCCCAAAATTGTACAGCCAGGAAATGATAGGGATATAATGGGTACTTGACTGCTATCTCACTCTTTAAGCCTATGCTCTTCCAGGATGCCCCATTGTCAGGTCATCCCTAGAGTTAAGAGAAAACATGAATACATTCAAAAATGGTAAAAAATAAAAGAATACTTTCATCTTTTAAAACAACAAATGACAAAAAATGTCAGTTAGTATAACTGAGGATTTATAAATACCATTATGATCTCCTTGATTAAGAAATTATCTTCCTTTTATAAAACTAGCATGTATTTCTTTCTGACAAGTCTTTATTGGGAAAGGAGACATTTCAGGTTGTGAGTTCTCATGATAGTTATTTGTCTCCCACAAAGTAAAGATATAGTTTATAAACTAGATTGCGTGGGTGCATGCTAACACCTGAACTGTGGTGTAAAGGTCTTTTAGACTGAGAACATCTCAATCAGAAGTCTGTTTTGTGTTTGTTTACTTTTTGATCTGGTGAATAATTTCATTGTTAAGAATTAAGTTTTAGGATGTGTGGATAATATTTTAAAAATGACTGGCAACCCCTCTCTCTACATTTCTTGACTTTAGTTAGGGAATTAATGTAGAATACCAAGTCTTTCTGAGCTTCTCCATGAGAAAACTTGGTTCTCATCATGGAGAGTGGGCTCTTTAATAGGAACCATTCTGGTTGACCATCAAAAGCCAAAGAACTAGACCAGTTTTACTATGAAACAGTTCTGAGCCCTTGGGCAGTTTAGTCAATCGCCCCAGGGTCTATTCCCTCAACTGTGAAATGAGGGAATAGAACCAGATGACCTCTTAACTCCTCAACAAGTTGACATATGAAATTAACCATCACAACACCAGAGCAAAAGACATTCCAGTCATCTCACTTGATGTTTGTCTTGTGATATATTCATGGCTACCTTCTACTTCTTAAAACTCTTCTCTGTTGACATTTAAATTATTTCTTTTGCCTAATTTCCTCCTGTTTCTTTCCATCTCATTTGCTGATTGTTCTTGTCCTTCCTGGCCATTAAGTGTAGTGTTCCCTTATGGAGTTCAGTTCAGTCCTTTATGGATTTCTTATCTCTCCCTAGGATCATCTCTTCCATTCCCATGCTTCAACCAAATATAAATATTTTCATTGCAAATATAAATCTCTAGCTCTTACCTCTTTCACCAGCACCAGATTGGCATTTCTCAGAAACTGTCACACTTTCCAGCTGTGTTTGCATGGTTACTTAAGACTCAACATGCTCAAAAATAAGCTCATTGCCTACAACCTATGTGCGTATGAGCATTATTATACATCTCTCTGTTCAAATATGAAACAGAGAATTTTTCTTATATTCTTACCACTCCCTGACCTACATATCCATCTTTTTTCAATCTCATCCTTTCCTTCATCAGTATATTTTGCAAATCTACTCCTCTCCACATTCCCACTGCTACCATGCTAATTGTGACCATCATCACCTTTTGCTCAAATATATCAGTTACGCTGGATGATCTCCGTGTCATAACCTCCTTCACTCCTATAATATAACCCTTTCGCTGCTTAGAAACTTGGTAAGGGTCACAACTACCTGAAAAGCAAATCCCAGACTCCTTGGAAGGGCTTCCAAGAGCCCCACAATGGATCCTTTCCTACCCTCTCACCACCTCTTTCACTGCTTCCTGTGTTGGAAACATGCTGTACATTTCCAAGTGTTGGTTATACTGTTCTCCTTATGGAAGGTCTTTCTTCCTCCTTCCTCACCTATTAAGATTTGGCTCACCTTTCAAAGACCAAACCCTCATCTTTTGTCAAGGTGTCACTATAACAGGTGCTATTATCTCTGTGGGGTCTTCCAGACTTCCCACCAAAATTCATCTTTCTCTCTTTGCCCACCCATAGCTCTTGAGTGGTTTTGTTCAAACTGCTAGGACAGTGGTCAGCAAACTGCGGTGGCTCGTGAGCCGCAGTTTGCCGCTCTGTTCACAAATGAGTTTGCTGACCACTGCGTAAGGCATTATCCTTACTCAGAAGTGTTGACTTCAGGTTAAAAACATTAGTACATTATTAAAATATTTTTTAAGTGGTTTTCCCCAAGGTAGTGGTCAGCAAACTCATTAGTCAACAGAGCGGCAAACTGCGGCTCACAAGCCACCGCAGTTTGCCGACCACTGTGCTAGAAGAACAGCTCTTAAACTACATTATCATTAAAGGGCTGTGTATCAGTCAGGGTCAACCAGGAGTACAGAAGTCAGACTATTTAAGACTATTAGTAGGTATCTAATTCAAGCCAAATACTATACTAGTTATTACTATACTAGAGGCCTGATGCATGAAATTTGCGCAAGAGTAGGCCTTCCTTCCCCGGGCTGCCTGCACCAGCTTCCCTCTGGCACCCAGGACCTTGGCTGGTTTTCTTTTCACTGCCCAACGGCACCCAGGACCTAGGCTTCCCTCCAGCCCCAGCTTCGTCCAGAAGGATGTCCAGAATGACATCTGGAAGGACAGCCAGTCCAATTAGCAGATTCCCTATTATTATTATAGATAGTGTATTTTAATTCAAAGAATAGGGTGCAGAGGTGATATAGGGTCTGAGAGAAAACCCAGAAGTGAAACACAACAGAAAGTTCCCACCCTCCTAGGTTGGAGACCAAAGGAAAGGGCAGTGTTGTCCCAGTGTAGTGGCTGGGTCACTGCAGAACAGGGATCCTGGTGGGGTTGTCCAGCAGGACCAAGAGCCTGGGGAAACATGGCTACTCCTGGAGACCTCCAGGCAGAGGGGACAAATCCTGGCTTCAATCTTCTTCCCACCCTCTAATCTCCCACTGGCAGAACCTAGCTGGAGCCACCAGAGCATGCAGGCTGCAGGGTCAGGCACTGTAGCATGACCAGAGCAGGGCTGCTGAGTACAGAAGAGACCAAGCACGGGCACGGTCATACTGGTCTCCCTGACACATAGAGCTGCTTAAAAACAGGGCTCTCGTTGCACTTGTTTTGTAACTACAGTGACTAGCACCAAGAAAAATTTAATAAATAGTTAGTAGATTGAAATGAACTTTAAAGTTTCCTTCCAAGTCTAAAATCATGCTTTCTCTACCAGTGCATTCCCTCCGTTTATCATCATGTTAAAACAAAAACATAAAACATTTCTATGGAATTTTTCTTTATAAAATCATGGATTTTGTGTAATTATTTGCTTAAACCCATGCTTTAGTTCAATCTCGACCCTGTTCCTTTATTAACATTTAGCCACTGCTATTTATCAGCTCTGGGTTGGTTCTGAAAACATTCTCCACCTACTGTGAGTCAGATTAAAATACAGGAAGGGAAATGGAGACATTGATTTAATAAATGCTAACAATGTGAGAGAAAAAGAAAAAAAGGATGTTGTGGGCAATTTTCACATAACTCATCTTGAATATGCCTTTGAACCAGCTCCTTCCCTGGTCTGTGGCCAGGCTCCCCTGGGCCACACGGAACAGACCGTCAAGAGTGTCGCAGGCTGGCCGTGGGCAGAGCACGGCAGGTCTGAGGCAGAGGGCTGGGCACCAGTCCCTGCCTGCCTCTTTCAGTGGTCTTGCTTTTCCTCAAAGAACACATTCCAAGGAAGAAAGACAGGCTGTCACCACAGCAGCACCCGTGGCCCGGCTTCAGCTGTGTGCACTTTCAGAGATCCAGCCCTTGCTATGAATCAACTTTCAGGCTTACTCTTCTGACATTGCCCAGCTGCTGCAAAATCCTATAGATTGGATCGGTCGGACACAGGGGTACAACTTAAAATGTGCCACACGATCTAACGTTTGAGACATGTGGCTGACCAAAGTGGAGGAAATCTCAGAGCACTTCCCACGCCCTTTGTTTTCCCATGAGGAAATTGAAGCCCCAAAACGGTTGCTCAACTGCCTTGATGGCAACACACCTGGCGTGGAACCCAACTCGTGTCATTCCTAGCCCATTGCTGTTTTCATTTTACTGCTCAAGTTCCAGAAGTTGTTTAAACCTTAACTTTGAACAGAATATTACAGTGTTGTCATTGTCCCTATTAGTGAATTAATCTGCTTTCCCTCTGTTTGTGTCCTCTTATTTCTAACTCATTTGTATTCATTCTTTCTGTATACCTCTTTTATTGGTTTATTTTGGGTTTGGACACAGAGATCATCTATTGAGCCCTTGCTGAGTTCCAGACAGTGTCTGAGGTCCATGTTTCCTGTACTTCTAGCACCTATGTTTTTCCCATCAGTCCAGTTGCTCTCACTCCTAAATCCTTAAACCTCACGCTCCTTATGACTCCTAGGAGCATAAACAGATTGTACTCAACTCAAAAGGATTAAATCACCTGGTAGCAACCTTTATGTGTAGATAAAATTTTAGTGTCTTTGAGATCATCATCCAGTTTAGCTCCTGGCCAGAACAGTGGTCTCCTTTCCTCCGGACACCAATATGGATACAGGTCATCAAAGCTGACCCCAGATATTACGCATAATGACGTATTATTTTCATTTCCTTCCTTCCATTTTCTTCCCTTCCTTTCCCTTCCTTCCTTTTTCCCCCATTTAAAGACTTTCTAAATTTGCAGGTTGGATTAGTAGGTATCTAATTCAAGCCAAATACTATACTAGTTATTTTACATTGATTATATCTATTTCTCGCAGTAACCCTTATTGTCCACACTTTTTGAACAAATTGAGAAATGGAGAGAGATTGAGTAATGTACCCAGTGTCACAGAGCTATTAAGATGCAAAGATGGGATTCAGTCCCAGGTCTGACTGCTTTCAGACGTGCTCACTACACTGTGTTACTATAACATGTTACAATATGTATAATCAACTGGTGACTACCCTAATTATAATTCATACAAATAATTATAATTTCAGGAATAATTACCAGTTAATATTGACATAAATAATTTACTAGAAAACTGTCTTGGTGAAGTTTAAAAAATAGCATCTTTCACTGTGCTGATAAATATTTAAGTAAAGACGCCTTTTTTCCTCCCAGCAAGTATAAACATAAGTTCTTTATAATGGGATATATCATTTTAAAATGTTAATCCTATCTAATGAAAGAGTAATATGCAAATTAACCATCACTCTGCTATACCCACAAGCCACTCCTACCAGGCAATCAGGAGCAAATATGCAAATAAACCCAACCAAGATGGCTATGGCCACAGAGAGCAGGAGGGAGGCTTGGGTTTCCCCGATAATGGAGGAAGCCAAGCTTTCTGCCTGCCCTTGCTGGCCTAGGCCTCCACTCAAGGCTACAAAGTTTCAATGATAGAAGATACATAAATCCCAACAGAAATGGCTGTCACTATGGAGCAAGCAGAAGGCTTGGCTCCGCTCCAGGCTACAAAGTTTCAATTGTAGAAGATAAATAAACCCCAGATACCAGGGTCTCCACTTGGGTCGTGGGGGGGCATGGCTGGGCTGCAAACCACCACAGGCCCCTCGCCCAGACCGCCCCACGCCCCAAGGAAACCCCCACCCTGATCCGGGACACCCTTCAGGGCAAACCAGCTGGCCCCCACCCATGCACCAGGCCTCTATCCTATCTAATAAAAGAGTAATGTGCAGATTGACCATCACTCCAACACACAAGATGGCTGCCCCCATGTGGTCAAAGATCCTGCCCCCATGTGGACACAAGATGATCACCACAAGATGGCCAGCAAGGGAGGGCAGTTGTGGGTGATCAGGCCTGCAAGGGAAAGCAGTTAGGGGTGACCAAGCCAGCAGAGGAGGGAAGTTGGGGGTGACCAGGCCTGCAGGGAAAGGCGGTTGGGAGGGACCCAGGCCTGCAGGGGAGAGCAGTTGGGGGGACCAGGCCTGCAGGGGAGGGCAGTTAGGGGTGACCAGGCCTGCAGGGGAGGGCAGTTAGGGGAAAACAGCCTGGCAGGGAGCAGTTAGGTATCAATCAGGCTGGCAGGGGAGTGGTTAGGGGGTGATCAGACTGGCAGGCAGAAGCAGTTAGGGGTAATCAGGAAGGCAGGCAGGTGAGCAGTTGGGAGCCAGCAGTCCTGGATTGTGAGAGGTATGCCTGACTGCCCGGACATCCCTCAAGGGGTCCCAGATTGGAGAGGGTGCAGGCTGGGCTGAGGGACAGCCCCTCCCCCGCCCCACACGAATTTCCTGCACCGGGCCTCTAGTTGATGTATAATAAGCAATGGACTATAATAGAATAAGATACCTTATTTAATTCTAAAATTTCTTAAATATCAGAGAATACATTTTTATTCCTTGACTATTAAAAGTCCCAAAATTATTGGCCTTGAAAAAAGAAGATGAGAGAAAATAGGACATGGTGGATGTTTAAAGAGACTAATTATCTGTAGAGGGACATATGTTTTTACATTCAGTGAGTTCATCTTTATGAAGGGGAAATCCTGGCCAAACCATATGAATGTACTCAAACAGGCTGCCAGATAAGGAGCATTGGAGAAAGGAAAGGGCACCAGTGCAGCTTAACGGATTGGCTTCCCCGAGAATTCCGATAAAAATAAAATACTTCAAGATGCTAGAGGCACATGAGACATAGATAGGAGGTTTTCTTGGGGAGAATACCAATTACTAAAATATGAGGGAGGGAAATTTGTTACAGGAAGTGAGGAAGTCAAAATGTTATACTGTATTTGTCGATTTGACTGTGATATTCCCATTACAAGGTTATTTTTTGCTCGTGATTGTGTTGTGGCACAAAGAGCCAGATCCATGATTAAAAACAAGAAAAAGGAACTTGGCTGGTTTGTTCAGTGGTTAGAATGTCGGTCTGTGGACTGAAGAGTCCCAGGCTTGATCACCAGCCAGGGTCGGGGCACTAGCAGGAGGCAACCAATTGATGTGTCTCTCTCATCAATGTTTCTCTCTCTCTCTCCCTCCCCTTTCCTCTCCTCCCTCCCTTCCACTCTCTCTAAAAAAAAAAAAAAAAAAAATGGGAAAAATATCCTGGGGTAAGGATTTAAAAACAACAACAAGAAAAAGGCCCATGGCCCACACAGTGTGGAACATTCAACTGTGTAAAAACCATGTCTCTTACTCTGGTGCCAAAGGGAGACCCAGAAAGAAGAGTCCACTCATGAAGCAGAAGGGAATGAGAAGGTGTTTGGATGCTAAATATTACAATGGCTTATTTTAAGGAAGATTTGCTCTAATTTGTGAACATTTTGTTCCCCCTAAAATTAATGCATCAGTACATGGAAGACTTGGAAGCAGTGAAGCTCAGGGTACCGTTATCTCCACTAACACAGCTGGTGTTTGGTCCCCATCCATCCCAGCAGCATGTCTCTGGACATTTCACTTCATTTTGGATCCTTATAACACAATGTTAGGGGATTACATTTGTTACTCTGATTATTTTAAACTAGAGGCCCGATGCATGAAATTCGTGCAAGAGTAGGCCTTCCTTCCCCTGCTGCTGGCACCAGCTTCCCTCTGACACCCAGGACCCAAGCTTGCTTCCCTCCAGCCACCAGCAGGCACCCACGACCCAGACTTCGCTCTGGCCGCTAGCAGGCACCCAGGACCTGGGCTTTGCTCTGGCCACCGGCAGGCACCCGGGACCTGGGCTTCCCTCTAGCCCCAGCTTCATCCAGAAGGACATCCAGAATGACATTTGGAATGACATCTGGTCTAATTAGCATATTACCCTTTTATTATTATAGATTAACTTCCCATTTATTCTTCATAAAAGACTTATTAAAGGAAGCAAGTTGCTACCTGGGGTTTAGTACTGAAATGGAAGTTAAGCAGTAGGAAAAGGGGTTTAAAATACTATTCCTCTTAAAAAAGGGTATTAAAATATGTGATTCCTAAAAATTAGTATGAGCATCTGTGTTGCTTGAGACCTCATACAGGTAGATAATGAATTGGAGGACAGTGCCAGCCAAGGTCATAGATAATGAATTTGCTTCTCACCCTGAACTAAGTGGTGCCTAGAAAGTAAATGAAATTCACATGTAAAGGAAGGTATGTTTCCAGAAATGAAGCCATACATATTTTAATATATTATCTTCCAAAATTATGCATTGTTCTTCTTACTGGAAATGTTCAGGTGAGCTCATAGACAAGACTTAGGTGTAGGAAAAAACACATGTTCATCTAGGGGGGAAACACAAACACGGTCTTGGCTGAGGCTCTCAGCATCATGGCAAATGACATTCTTCTCTGTTCATTGATTCCTTATATGTGGTCTTTGAGCTAAGCAGGGGGAAAGAGCTTGTGAATACCTTTCAAGAGTAAACTGAGATTGGCTTCCTGAACCCCCAGGAAATCCACTCCCTGGCCTGCTGGTATGATTCTAGAAATAGCTCGAGGGCTCAGAGCTTAGGCCACAATTACAGAGGTGTCCTAGAATGCACCCCAGCAAACATTTAGTGTGTATTTACTATTTGCAAGGCTCTGTGCTGTGTGCTGATTGTTCATACTTCTAGTTAATTGACCAGGGGCTAATTTTTAAATATACAACTTTTGGGGTTGTTATTATTATAACTATTATCTTGATTACAACCTTTTTACTGTAATTTTGAATTTTAGTTTTGAAATGTTTTTCTTTCAGATACTTAAGTATATTTGTTATAATATATGTATATTACATAGCAATTACATCTTGCAAAAATTACATTAAGTCATCAGCCAGGGATAACAACTTTTAACATTTAGGATTGGTGTGATTTTAGGGTTGGTGAGATTCTTAACGCGGGGTACCACCACCTTTTATAACTGCGTTCAGATCCCTATACCCAAGAAATTTGAGGTATTTGGGTTTGGATTTTGATTTTAGTATGTAAAAAAATGTTATTTATTTATGTGCTGAAGAGAATGGTCCAGTAGAAAGGGTGCAGTCTATGCTCTAAGTTAGTAGAAATGCTGTGAGCCCTCTGGATTCTCTACCAACCCCCATCCCCAGCTTCAGTCCTAAGAGACTCTACAGTCACACTTACAAGGAAGTTTACCTTACTAAATCCCCTTCTCACTTCCAGTTCAGCCCTTAACCTATCGGAGCTGACTGCTGCCCTCATCATTCCTCTAAAACTAGTCTCACCCAAGTCTGCAATGAGCTCTTCACTCCAATTCCAAAGAATATTTTCCATCTCCTTCTTACAGACCTTTCTATAGGTGTTTTGTTTTGTTTTAACCACTCCTTCCTTTTCTTTAACCATCTTTTGTGATTCTTCTATATTCCAAACAGCCTTCTTCATTCTAGACTCTTTTCCCTTCTCCATAAAATCCAGGCTGATGCTCCCCAAGGTTCTATCCTTAGCTTTCGTCTAGCTTTTCCAGCTTCCACACTTACCTGTGTGCTTATGACTTCCAAGTCTAAATGCCTGGAAGGTTAGATCCCTCATCTAAATGCCAGACTCAGTGACCTAATGCATTCCAGACCTTCCAGCTTGGAACACACACACACACACACACACACACACCACGTTCAGCAAGTGTGAGAGATGCAACCCTGCATCCCCCCTAACCTGTCAGCATTTCTGTCTCTGAAAATGGCAAATGGCTCCACCATCTACCAGCTCACATAGCCAGGAGCTAGACTCCTCCCTCTCACCGATCTAATCAGTCACCAACCTGGTAAGTCTGAAATTTTGCCAAGTCTCCCAGCCTTCTACCCTGTGGCCTCATTAGAAGCACACCATTTCTGGCTGAAGTGGCCCCAGGAGTTCCTATACTGCAGCTTTGCAGTTTGCCTCAGGGCTTTTGAGCTCCCATACCCTCCTACACCCTTTCTCTGCCTTTTCCTGAATATTCCCAACATTTTCTTTCTTTCTTTTTCGAGAGAGAGAGTGGAAGGGAGGGGGAAAGACAGAGAGAGAAAAGCATCAATGTGAGAGAGACATATTGATTGGTTGCCTCGTGCACGCGACCAGGGCCAGGGTTTAAGCCCGCAACTCAGGTATATGCCCTTGACCAGAATCAAACCCGGGACCCTTCAGTCCATGGGCCAATGACCTATCCACTTAGCCAAGCTGGCTAGGGCCAACATTTTCTTATTTTACTTTCACTTATTTGTGCTCTGAGAAAAACCATGAGAATCCAGAGGACAGAAACTCTGTTTCCTTCCTTGTATCCAAAGAAGCAAGACTGCCCTTTTTTCCCCACTCCCACGTACACTGTAAAAGCAATGACTGATGAACACCATCTAACAAAATCAACAGCAAGGCTAAAGACTGCCTACACCAGAATAAGCTAGTATAAGTGAATATCAAGGAGAATTTATTGTTGAATCATTTTCCCTTTTAAAACATGTCAAAAAATTATCAGCTATTAGAAAAACTGAACTGAAAGTAAAGTCATATTTATGTGTCATGCTTAATGTAGTTACCTATAAAATCTTGTGCTGGCATGAAAGACTTAGCTTAAAAGCCAAGATATGCTATTCTGATTAGTTATGTGACACATTGTAGAATAGTATAATAGTTATAGTTTGAAGTACAGTTCTTGGTGTTTATTTGATCAAATAGTATAAAAGTGAAATATATATTAAATATAGTTCTAAACCAGAAATAAGTTAAATGATTTATTTCAATAATGAATATTTTTCCTTCTATGGTTTATTTATTAGACATTTTAAATGAAAAATCAGTGATACCCTTATTTTGTGAATTTTGAAGACTTGGAATTAACTGCATTTAATTGTGGAGTGCAAGTATTGGCTGTATTTTTTTAACAGAACAGGAGAATCCTGGCATGGTCATTGCCTATTTCCTATACGTAAAATAAGGAATTGGAACTATCCCTCCTGATCACTAAGACTGTTGCAACTCTAAAATTCTACATGTGGGTCCATCATCCTAATTATTAACATGCAATTAAAAAAAATATCTGTGGTCAGTTCATTATGCTTATTAAGAGATTTTATTCCAAACACTCAGAATTTTATTCTAGTATTCAGAATTTGGATATCGGAGTGATCCTGAACAGGACCCCATGCAAATCTGTAGGAGTTTAGAATAAAAAGATGACTTTACAAGAATGACTATTATTAGTCTTACTAGAGGCCCAGTGCACAAAATTCGTGCACGGGGCGCGGGGGACGGGGCGGGGGGGGGGTCAATGTGGGAATCCCTCAGCCCAACCTGCACCCTCTCCAATCCAGGAGCCCTCGAGGGATGTCCTACTGACGGCTTAGGCCGGGGAGCAGGCCTAAGCTGCAGTCTGGCCTCCCTCTGCAGGAGGTGACCGGGCTGATCAGGGGAAGGCACCACACCCATCACCCTGCTGCTGCAGCCACTGCCACTGTCGCAGCTGCCAAGGTGTTTTCATCAACACGGACTCCAGTCCCTTCACCGTGATAAAATGACAACTTTCTTTAGGCATTTCCAAGATGTCTCTTTCATAGGATATGACATTTCTTTCTTTCTTTTTTTATCCTCTCCTGAGGATATTTTTCCATTGATTTTTAGAGTTTGTAGAAGAGAGAGGGAAAGACAGAGAGAAACATCAATGTGAGAGGGACACTTCAATTGGTTGCCTCCTGCATGAGCCCTGACCTGGGCCCCGGCCAGGGAGGAGCCTGCAACCTAGGTACATGCCCTTGACCAGAATCAACCCAGACCCTGCGGTCAGCAGGCCAAGGCTCTATCCACTGAGCCAAACCGGCTAGGGCAGGATATGATATTTCTTAGCCCCTCCAGCAGCAGACCTTCGTTTTTTCCTCCAGGAGTGAGGTGGGAAAACCCTAGATCACCTTCTTGGATACTTATTACCCAAGTTACCAAGAACACTGAGAGTGGCGTATGGAGAGCTTAGCCAATGAGCGGTCAGAAAAGGTGTTTTCTCTGCAGCTCACACACAGAGGGGGACTACTGGCGCACCGCAGCTGGCAGGCCCTGTTCTCTGCCGGCCTGTGCCATCCGTGGCTTGCCTCACCAAGCACGCAGTCCCTTCCCACCCACCTGCGTGCGCAATCTCCTCCTGAGCGGTCACGATGTTACGGCGTTCTGGACTATTTGCATATTACCTCTTTAGATAGATAGATAGATAGATAGATAGATATAGATATACAGATAGATAGCTAGATTATTGCAACAGTGTTTTAGGCATTAACAGTGGCTGGTGACAGGATGATGAGCTCTTTAGATCCTCAAGTTTCAGTGAACCACAAATAGAAGGAAATAAGTTGACAACTATCACATTGTGGAATTGCAACTATTCCCAAAGATGACAGAAAGGAACATGTGTTTCCAGTCAGTGGGCAAGGCAATTGGTTTCCTGTAGGCAGTTGCCTGCTCTTTCCATGGAAGGCCACCAAGTGCTCAGAGGATATAAATAAGCAATTATTGGAGCTCCTTCAGAGAGCATTAAGCAGAAGGGTTAGTGACTCCTTGCATTCTTTGGTTGGCCTGCTATTAGAATTAGTATGGCACATCTAATATGCCTGCCTGTGTCCAAATATCCTGCACATGGGTGTGGTTTCCCAAAAAGGGTTGGGCTGCTACACACATTTGTTGCTCATCTGTTCGCATCTCAATTGCCTGCCTGCCAGCCGTGCTTTCTGACTGTGACATGCACTAATTCTAATCCTTGTAGCCTCGTTCCCATCGTTGTACCCAGAGTCTTGCCTATGAGAGAACCCAAAGAATGCCTTCTTTTATGGGGACTGAGTCTTAGATGCTGTGTCTTGCTGGTCCAGGTCTGATGTGGAATCTCCTTTTTTTATTATTGACTTGAAGGGGAAAGGACAGGTGGGGTTAAGCAGATCCAGACTCAGCTACCCTGTTTACTTTAGAAAGCAAAGAAATGACCTAGAAACACATGTCTTGGTAGGAACACATAGTAAGAAACAGTGCCCCTCCTCACATCAGAAAAGGTTTGCAATTATCATATTTGGCCGAACAATGTAGTAAAGTTTTCCCATAACCAGATCCACCAGCAGAGCTCTGCCAAGAGCAGCAGTCTACTTGCCAGTTCACGAAGTCTTCTAAAATAGTATTTTATTAAAGTCTTTTATTTCACTTTCAGTGGACATTTATTGTTCGCCTGCTTTGAGCCAGCGCTCCACAAGGCACAACGACACTTAGAGTAAGCCATAGTCTGCAGCCACAAGGGCTGGGCTAAGCTCTAAAGAGCATGGGATGCTCAATGAGTGAAATCTTTTTCTGTGTTTTACTGTTACCTTTTCCAAGATAAGAAAAATTACTCTCTTAACGCTTATGTCCATCCAGATAACATTTATTTTAGAAAAGTGATCAAGACCGAAAGTACAATGATCAAGTTCAGATTCCATCTTACTGTCTACTCACAGTATAGCCTTGGAATAACTCAACCTCTAGCCTTCATTTTTATTCTGTGCATCGATATGAGATTAAGTCCCCTTGTACCTAGAAGTTATCAAAGTAATGGACAATGGTGGTCCTGTGCAGTATTCTCATTAAAGATGCTGCCCACATCCAGGAGGAGGTGTTTTATGATGGCTTTGGTCTTCCACTTTCTGTAGACAGAGGATTGAGTAATTTAAGTCCTTTTCGGCTTTATTTTTCTAAGAGTATCATCTAGATAGGTTTATGTAATTCTAGCATTTTCTGTAAAGTGTTCTCTGGCTGCATAAGACACTACAGAAAATGATAGTAGAGTTAGTTACATGTCTGGCTTTTTACTTGATGGATTTGTATCATTATTAAAGGGTAATTCTTTTCCAAATAGCTTACATTGGTAGGAGAAATAACACTAGCCAATAAGCTGCCTTTCAACTTATTTTTCCTTGTCTTTGCAAGTGTTAAATGGGTTGATACTGTCCCACAGTGTACATCTTATAAAACAGCTCCCACTCCATCCCAGTGGTCTCCTATGCCTCTCCACTGAGTGGAGTAATGGAAAGCTTGGTAAGAGCAACTGAACAATGAATAGTGGACCTCCTGTTAGCGTGTTTTCATTTCCTAGGGCTGCTATAAGGAAGCACCATAAGCTGGGTGGCCTGAACAGCAGGAATGATTATCTCACGGTTCTGGAGGCTACAAGTCTGAGATAAAGGTGTTGGCAGAGTTGGTTGTTGGTGAGGGCTCAGAGGGAGAATCTATTCCAGGCCTCCCTTCTAGCTCCTGCTGGTTTGTTGTGTTTCCTGACTTGTGGAAGCATCACCCCCAATCTCTGTCTTCATGTTCACATGGAGTCCTCCCTGTCTGCATGTCTGTGTCCAAATCTTCCATTTTGAAGGACACCAGTCACATTTAAGTCTCATCCTAATTACCTTATCTTAACTAATTACATCTGCAATGATCCTATTTCCAAACAAGGTCACAGTCTGAGGTACTGAGTGTTAGGACTTCAACATAAAAATTTAGAAGATATACATTTCAACCTATAACACTATCTCAAATTGATTTTTCATTGAGGTTTCTTTGGTTCCTGTAACTCTCACTAAGAAAGAATCAGATAAAAGACTGGATTGTGTTTTGTTGTTATTTTACAAATGGTGTAGTACTTCTGTTGGGCAAGAGTCATTTCTCAGCTAGGTTTGAAGAAGCACAAGGAATTTCCAATGCTTGCTGTTTTTTACTGAATTGAAGTAAAATAACTATTTAGTGGGTCTCTTTTATGTCTGGTATTAAACTAGGTGCTGAGAGTGTGCAAATGTAATGCTTAGTCATTGCCCTTAAAGATTTAGTGGAAAAAACAAGCATATGGTAAAATATATTCTGCATAATGAATGAAGTCATGTACATGGAACAAATATCGCAAACTACAAAAGAACATGGTCAACTTTGGGGTGAGCTCAGGGAAACTGTGGGGACTTCTTAAGGATAATAGGGACTCCCCTCAGCAAGATCCTAATAGATAATAGAGATTTTTCCCCAGTATTTAAGGGTCAGGGCAGCATTACAATAAGAAAGAATATATTCTAGGGCTAGAGAGAGAGAAGATAAGGTAGGGGAAGGAATGGCTCATGGCAAGAGTAAGGAATGGATGCAGAAGAGAGAGAAATGGAATCAAGTGTTCAGGAAAAACAGATTACTTTGGACCAAAAAAAAATAATAATATCATCTGAGGTTGAAATGAAAATAATTATTATGGGTGTGATTAAAAAGTGGTTTAGAGTTGAAATTTCAGGCTGAAGTTCTCCATTGTTACAGAAGATTTTCATGGTTAAATCATCTTTCTTAAATGTAAATTTGTGTATCACTGTGCTGCTTAAAACCCTGTAATAGCTTCAACTTGACATTTTTATATAGTCCAGGATTCTTAACAAAATTCAAGGACCCTCTACACTCTAACTCCTCTTTGTGTTAGCTCTTCCTTGCTCTCTCTGCTCTGCCATATTACTTCCTAGAATATTCCAGGCTCTCTCCAGCTTCTGGGGCATTGCCCATGCCTAGAACAGGGTCTTCTACTTCTTCCAATTGCATGCCTCCTCTCCTGTCACCTGATCAAGCTTATGGTGAAAAGTGACTTATTCAGAAGGATCTTTCTTGATTGTTACCAGTCCTGGCCCCAGCTGCCATCAGTTCCCAGAGCACCTTCTTGTCCACTTTGTCACTTGCATGGCATTCACTTTGTACCTATTTTTCCCAATGGACAGGAGGCTGTACAGGGTATGAACTGTGTCTCCCATATACTCCACTGTATGTCCAGCATGTAATACTGTGTCTGGCATATAGTAGGTATTCAGTGGATGTTGTGCTAAATGAATGAATGAGAATCACATCATTGATGGATCATGTCTCAAAAAAATAAGCTTAACGTTTGAAAATAAAAATAAATGACTACCAGTCACAGGAAAGTTAATTTTTTAAATTATTACAGAACTAATATAGTTTGTGTTATCAGAAATTTTGAAAGAATGAACTTGTGGAGTGAAAAAAGACTTGGTAGTAATTTACCAGGGTGCCTAAAGCCACAGAGGACCACAGAAACATAGACAATGCAATTTTGCTAGATTCTCCTGGGCCTCCCTCTCTCTTTCTTTTGATTTTTTGTATTTCCTTTTCCTCCTGCCCGCTTTCCATTCTTTCACCTTCTCCCTTTTCTAGTATCTCACATACTCGATTTGTTCTAATCCAGGTGTCTAAATGCTCATTCCATATTGTTTCCCCCATCCCTGGCAGAGCTGACCTTTGTGCTCAGGAACCCCACTGACATCCTATTTACAACTCCTATACTACTCAACTGGGGGGGCGGGGGGTGCATTTAATAAAAAGGTTAAGATTCTGTATTTTATCACTTTACTGAACAAAACTTAATGGCTTCTTCATTTCAGAAGTGACTTCAGTGTTTGGTTTTTCTCTTACAAAAAATAAATCAGGTTTGATTTTTGGGGGAGCCCTGAATCATTCTCAATCCCAAAATAAGCCAGTAACTGTCAGTTACTTTTTCTGTCCTAATGCCAGTTAGTATTCCTGTAACAGTGTAGCTGGTCCTGGGCCAGCAGAGCATGAGAAGGAGTAATACAATACGTGCTGCAGTGGATGAGTCCATGGTGAGAAATGTGTGTCTTGGCACTGGAAGATTTTAAAGGTTTGAATATTCATAAGGTCTTATCTAAGCAGCTCACTGGTTATTAGTTCTTCACATTAAGTTCAAGATATGTAAATCCTCAGAGGTTCATGATATATCCAGGCTGAATAAATCTGAACCTTTAAAAAAGAATTGGCACATTGAATTTTATGTAGATGTCTGTTCGTTCTTCTCTGTGGTCCACTCATCTAACAATGCTTTTCTTTCTCATACTGCCTTCCAACATAGAGCTCAGCAAAAGCCCAGATAAAATGGTGATCATTTCATCTCCAAAACTGCATTTGATCTAGTTTTATGTTTATACCATTTATCTTCTTTTGCTTCAAACATGTTGCATTGATGAAGACGGCTTTGAACGTAGAACACCCACGTTTGGTGTCACTGCATTCATTTTTCTTATGTTTTGGCTTGAATTATGGTGCTTTTAATATTCATGAAGTTTGAAAAAATAAACATCCTAGACTATTTCCTCTGAATGGAAATGTTATGGTTTCAGACCCCAGAGAAAACAATTGGTAAGTTCTGCAAGCTCCCATTTTCTCCCTGTCAGTTGGAAAGCAGCTCTGGCTTGGCAGAAGTCACAGCCTCCTGGACACTTGAGGGCTTCCCAGAGCAGACGCTGGGGTCTGTTTTACAGAAGAGGCAAAAAGTCAGCACGCATGCATATTTAAAGACTCCCTTTGGAAAAGTAGATACTAGTATCCTTTTAGTCAATTCAAAAGTGTGTCATTTCTGTCATTAAAGAAGGTAGAAGAATTACTTGTTCACTTTAGTTCTCTGTGTTCAAATGGAAATTGTCGGCAATATTTCTCAGTCATCTGCTGACTTTACATTAGGCCTGTATTGATATTTACCTCTCTAAAATGAGCTTAACCCGTCCCTTAAATATTTTAATTATATAGAGCAAGAACTTTCCACAAATTTGAAAGCCAGACTTTAAAGAAAAATAAAATGATTATTCTAAGTAATTCTAAGAAAACTGATCATTTAAAAATAGTGTTTCAATAGTAGAACATTGTTCTAGGTTTTATGCACATAAATCTACGGATTACCCATTTTGTTGACTCTCTCACATTGCCCTAGATGACCTTCTCAAGTTCACCTATTCTCTCCTGATTATAGCCCCTCCCTCCCTCCCTGGATCATGCTTTATCAGAGGATTGTCCCATGTCCTACGCTGATGATCAAGCTGTCTCATGCACCTTTTGCTTCATGTTTCTCTTTCTCAAAATTCCTCTGTGTCAACTATGGTCTCTTTCTCAGAAACTGTCACTTTCCTGTATGCTTAACGCTTCTACCTCTTCCCCAGATGATACTCTACATCTCTATGGCAGACTCAGATGCCACTAACAGCCTCTTTCATTCCCACCATTTTCCATTAAGGATGCTGAAAATAAAAATGTTTGGGCCCCACCCTCCTTCGCAGCACTCGGGGATGTTGGCCAAGCGCTTCCAGCACCAGGTGCAGCAGGCAGGGCTACCTCTCTTCCTCCCCTGAAAGGAGATAGAATGCCTAATGCTGTAGCAGACATCTGCGGACTAAAAGGTCACAGCAAGAGAAAAGAAAGCCAACACCAGGGTGGTGTTGATACTTGCCAGGGTACTTGATAGCACTGAGAAGCAAATACCAACTTCCAGATATATTTTGGGAGAAAATGCAGCCACTGTTTGGTAGTTGAATTTTTAGTTACACACAGACAAATAACCTAACTGATACACCCTCTCCCCAAAACAAAACAAATATAAAAATGTTGCCTAACTCAGGGACTTGTACATTTTTAATTTGTCTGTCTTCATTGGCTTTTTCACTAACATGAGCTCCCCACAAACAACTTCTTTGTCCTTGCTTTTCTTCCCTTAAATTACACTGAGCTCTGTTTCACTGTCAAGTGTGGGGCAAGAGGAACCTTCCCTTGCTCTTCTCCTCCCTTCACATTCCTCTCCTCACTCCTCCTGGCACTGACTTAAGCCCTTGCCAATTAACTTTCCTCTCACAGGTTCTGAGTGTCTTTCTGGTCTCTGGAACCTGTGAGTCTTTCTTTTTCTCTTCCTCAGCTTCTCTGCAGCATTTGATATTATCTTCTCCCCCAGGGTGCAGTGCTCCTGTTTCTACTCTGACTCTCCAGTCTTACTCTGCTTCTCTTTTTTTTCCTCTAAAATATAAGCTTTCCTCAAGGTTCTGTCACATTTTTCTTCTCTCTCTACTTTCTCCCTTGCTAATCTCTTCTACTTTGTGCCCAACTTCAAATATTACTTCTATGTTAATAATTCCCAAATTTCTTCCACTTTGGCCCATTCTTGAAACTAGTTTGTTTCCAACTGCTAGTTTATAGATCTTTACTTCAAGTCATCCTTGAATCTTCCTCATCCTCTTCCCTGAAACACTCAATTTCAAGCATCAGATCGTTGATTTTCTCTCAGCAAAATTTTTCACACCTTTCCTGCAATTTCTATTTTCTGTGCTATCCCTTAAGTGTAGGAATATTCTAATTAATTTTTCTATGTCAATCTATCCTGGTATAGACCACCACCTTGGCACCTCCCTGTCTCTAACGCTCATACCCAATTCATCAGTAAGCCCTGATCATTATTCCTCCAACATGTCTTCCCAATCTGTCCATTTGCCCTCTTCCCCATGCCCTTAGCCAGCACAAGGCTCCACCTTCACTGTATCATCACCCCTCACTTGGCTCTCTGCTTCTAGTCTTGTTCCTCTCCCTTCTGTTTTTGGCACTACATCTAGGATGTTCTTTTAACAATGTGAATCAAATGATGCTCTTCCCTCTTTCAAACCTTTTTATGATTTAGAACCAAAATCCTTTACATGGCAAACAAGACCCAGGCTGACCTAACCCTGTCTTGTCTGCTTCACCATAAAGCAGTGTCTCACCATCTGCTCATCTTTTGATTCCTCACATTCGCTTAAGTCTTTCCCACCCTAGGGCCTTTGCACATGCTGTTTCCTCTGTGTGCAGCACTCTACACTCATTGCCCCACTCTCTTGCCAATTTCTATCCCTTCTTTTGAGCTTAGCACAAAGGATATTTCTTAAGAGATGCCATAGGCTCCCTCATTGTTCTCCGTAATGAGAAACTTTTCCTTTATTGCTATTGATGACAGGAATGTTAACTGTATTTTTTATTTAATGTTCCACCACCACTCGCAGTCCCTAGATTGTAAACACCTTGAAATAAGGAACCATAAACCCTTTTGTCTTCGCATGCCCAACAACTAGCTCAGTGTCTTCCACATAACATGGGCTCAAAAGTACTTTTCAGATGAATAACAAATGGAGACTCGGTACTGTCTCACTGCCTACCAAAGAGAATCTCAGCTCCTCGGCTCCTTGTGCAAGGGCCTCTATGGTCTGACTTTAGCCAACCTTTCCCATGTCTTCCCTCCCAACTCCCACACATATGGTGTGTGATTGAGCAAATGGAACTCTTCATTGCCACCTGCACCCTTTGTTGCTGCTGGGCCTCTATGGGGAGTAAATCCTCTCCCATTTCCATTTTTTATATTGAAACCCTCCCCATTCTTTACAAATCCAGTTCATGTCACTTTATGATGAATTTTGGATTTGTCCCCAACCAGAGGTCATCTCTGCCTCCCCTGCTCTCGCATGGTACATTGCTGGATCTTCATTTTGGCTCTTACCCATATGATACACAGAAATTTTATGTACTTTTCCTCTCCTAACCTTGAATGTAAGATGCTGGAGAAGCATTGTGTCCCATTGGCCTTCGTGTCCAGCAAGCTGCTGAGCACAGGGTCTTGGTTAGTGGGCATGCTGGAGAAACAGGTGGCTGAGGCAGCTGCGATCCGCAGGTTGCTGAGGCAGGGAGAGAGCTGAGCAATCTGAAACACATGAACCAAATGGAGGTCATTTCGGGAAAGAATCTTGAAGTTCTTGGCCAACCCCAGAGAAGATACTTGATAAGAAATGCTGAGTAGCATCCAAGAAAGAGTAGAGCAGAGTTATAACAAAGTTCTATGCTGTGTACTCTGGACTCTGGGCCTAAATCAGATGGTGCCAGCATGACATGACTTCATCACCCTAAAATAGAAAAAAGGCAGCACTGACGAGTCCTGGCTCAGCTGGCTGAGAGGATTTTGTGCTGACTATGGAGCTCAATCACTGAGAGGACCTTAAAGGGCAAAGGCCCCAGTGTGGTCATTAGTGAAGGGTGCCTCCCCCCAGGCTCTTGGGATTGGTCAGCTTGGGGATTCCCTGGTGCCTGTTTTGTCACAACTTCCCACAAGAAAGAAACCTTTTCATCACTTGAGTAATCACTGCCCCTCCCCACAAAGGAAAATAAACAGAAAATTCTCCCTTTGGGTGGACTGAGCATCAGTGGTAGTTGCTGGAGCAGAAATCAAACCAGAAGACTTGCACCTTGTGGTCACTGGCATCAAAGGCTGCAGGTTTCCTTTTCGCCTAATTTTAATATGCTGTGAGCCTTGGGGAGGCATAATTAAAACTTCAGGGGAGCCAAAGAAAGCATATAAAGGAACTGTTTTGATGCTTCAAAAACCCAAGCAAACAGAATCTGTATTATTCAATTAGGTATGCTTATGGGATTTGTCCTGGGTGTTTTAACTGCTCAAAGCCTGCTGGGGAAGTTAGCCATGGGCTTTAGACCTGAAAGGAACCATATTTAATGCCCTCCCAAATTTCACTTTTCAGTTTCTTATTGAAGCCTCCCAGTGCCAGAGCTTTATTGTAGTTGTGTGTGAATGTTTACTCTGACTTCTGTTTACTCAGCTTCACCTCCACTGATACAGGATTACATTTTTCTGCCTAGTTCTTGGGTTCCTTTCCACTTTGCATGGATGTTCTTTGCTTCAACGAGACTCAGTATAGCCTGACAGGCAGGATAGCATGGCGGTGCTGAGCACAGGATTCTCTCCGCTGGACCACTTCTCGTATGTTTGGCCTTAGACAAGTCACCTAATCGCTTTATGTCTTATTATATTACATGCAAGAAGGAGAGTGGGGTGGTGGAAACTGCCAACATCATAGTGTTTACTGTGTTCATACAATAAAAGAATTCATGTTAAAGTACTTAGCACAATGCCTGTCTCAGGACCAGTGTTCGGTAAATAGTGATAATTGTCACAATTATCCAGCACATAGGAAGGTGCGTCCCTGTCAGCTGCAGCCAACAGACCAGGGGAGACTAGAAGGGTTATGCACCTAGGTCCCTAAAGGACACCCAGACTGAGAAGGCCGCAGAGGTCACATGGGAAACTCCACACAGACAGCTGAGACCAGTGGAGTATCTGCCCCGTGACTGGCTTCCCCGCAGGCATTTTCAGTGGCAGTGACTACTACAGTGCGCTCAGCTGCAGCGAGTTTGTCGTTACATATGGGACTTTCTTTCTGAAGACAGCATCCAGAGTCAGGATTGCAGTCACACAATACCTAAAGGCAAGCAGCCATGTCTGCCGTGGCTGAGGCGGTCTGAACTGACTGGGAGCACATTACAGGCCTCTCATTAACTGCATGCTTCTCCCTAATCAGCTCAAAATGGACCCAGGTCCTGAGGGCCTAACCTAATCCCAAACTGCTGGAAAGCTACCCGCAAGGACAGTTTCTCCTGATGCCAAATGAAGAATCCAGACAAAAATCTTGTGTCAGTTGCTAAAGACTCACAAACGGGTGTTATCTGAATGGTACTCACGTGCTGGGCCTTCGACTTTCTTTCCAGATGTTTATATCCAACAAAGTAGGCACTATGGAATTTACAGTAGATATGGATAGCCTATATAGGGAGTAGCTCCCCCTTCATTGTCTCTAGCGAATCTATTAATAAGTGGCTGCCTGTGACATACCAGCTGCTGCGGATACAGGGCTGTGGAGAACACATCCCAACCATTAGGAGGCTTTCAGTCTAATAAAGATGAGTAAACAAGCATAATACTGAGCGTAATGCAAACCAACAGGGCACAGTGGAAAGAGCATGTACCCTGGACTCTGGGCCTAGATCAGATGGTGGTTCTTACCTCTAGCCAGTGGTGTGAGCTTAGGAAGATCATGTGACCTCTCTGAACCAAACTGTCCCCATCTATGTATTGGAATATAATGTCCTTGTTGTAGGTTCGTCTGTGTGTGTTAAAGTCAGGATAAGGCCAATAACTAGTACAGTGCCTAACCAATGGTCGTCATGCAGAAAATTATAGCAATAGAATACATATCATTAATGAGGAATACAGGGGATGCATATCATTCTGCCTCAAGATGCAGAGGATGTCATATTTGAACTGCATTTGGAAGGAGGAAGGAGAATTCTTAGACCAATAACAATGTGGGGCACCATCAGCTGAGCTGAGAAAAAGATGGGTGAAAATAAGAACTTTGAGGACTTGGAGATATGCAGATAGTTCACTGTGGCTGGATTATCAGGTGCTGGTGATGGAAGGCCAAGAACAGGGTCTTGAATGAGAGGAGCCAGACATTGAGTGGCCTCAAATTTCTAGAGAGTTAGATTTTGATAAATTTTACAATGTACTAAAAATTCCTGTGCCAAGTACTCTCCTAGGCTACTTATATATGTTATTGGATGCCCAACAGCCAACATGCAGGCATAAGAAATCATCATTTTACAGATGTATACAGTAAACTAAAGCTGGAGGAGATTACTAAATCACTAAATTCACCATACTAACTTACGCTAAGTTAGGCAAGCTGCCTAACTAAAGAACATGTTGTCTCATTTGTTAAATTCTGTTGCCTTTTTTGGTTGTTTCAATTCACTCATTTTTTTGATACATTTGGAACAAAGCAATACTGCAAATAAAATAAACTGTCCCCACTGATAATCCAACTTGAATAAGTTTGGTCCCCTTCCCCAGCTGGACCTTTGATTAGGTAGAAGTGGACAAGTGGCTCAGTATTATAGTGTAATTCATTGATACAGAGATTCATCTGTACTTTGGATCATACCATTCTCCCAAATAAATCAAGCATTATATTAAAAACAGCACACTATGTTTTCATTTTTTATGATAGGTATTAGGCTTGAGTCCAAAATAAGGTAATAATGGGACATTTGATTGAGGTTGAAATTTTGCATGTCACCCAAAAAGGAATAAGACTCAAACCAACTTTATATAGACAATCCTCAATAAAAACATTTGAAAAATACATGTTAGTATCAACTCTAGGAATTTGGGATATGTAAT